>CALYLW010000426.1:504174-533854 GCA_944989445.1 Ampullaceana balthica
ATACAGTCGAAACCGCTTAAGTCGACGGCGTTGGGGTATGCAAAATGGCATCGAGATAACCGATGATCGAGTTAAAACGAAAACCAATATGGCGGCAAAATATTAACATGCGCTTGAAATTTCTTTATATACATGTTGTGTGTTAATTAGTGATGGGAGGATTAATCAGAATCGTATCGGAATATCGGGACCCTATTTCTTCACTCTTACTCTTTCTTAAGGTTGTTAAGACCGTTCGTTTTTAATTACCGTTGAAGTTTAAATATAACGCCGTTTTGCGGTGATTCCCAGATTGAGCGATACTGTGCCTACGAAGCCACTTGCTTGATTTTCCTTACAAGCTACACAAATAAGTAACCTACACATCCCCTAATTGTCCCCTAACCATTCTCTTCCTAATCATCTTCTTTGGGTCCGTCCCCTCAGCTTACAATGGACTTAGAATGGTCTATCGTGACCTATATATGACTCATGACAAAGCGAACTCTTCTCTATATAAACGTACACAAATAAATTAGGTACTCCTTTTGAACTTTTGAACCTTCAACTTTGACATATTTTAATTAATTCTAACCAATAGTTAAATGGCTTTTGCACACGGCCACTTCTTATGAATGAAACAATGAGAACAAAGCAGTAGTACAGTACATGTAATAGTCAAAATGAGGTTGAAGGATGAATGGTTGCCAATGACAACAAGTCTGCACACGGTACATTTTATTATTCCATACGATCACCCTCAGCTTACAATGGACTTAGAATTCCTTCGGTAACTTGATGCTAATAGGACTAACCAACAACAATGGTGTGGGAGATTGAGAGTGGGGGTGGGTAAACTGTCTGTAGTCTGTTATATTATACATTTTAAAATCTGGGGAGCCTTGTTTACAGTAAGCACCCTATGATTTTTCGTCCCATCACTAGCGTTAATAAATGAGAATGTACATTTACATGCACATGATTTTTCGAGTTTTTTTTTACACAAAGGCGTTGCCGTTATTTGTTTATCATGACCTATATATGACTCATAACAAAGTGAACTCTTCTCTATAAAAGTGTACAAAAATAAATTAGGAACTCCTTTTGAACCTTCAATTTTGATACATTTTAATTAATTCTAACCAATAGTTAAATGGCTTTTGCACAAGGCCACTTCTTATGAATGAAACAATGAGAACAAAGCAGTAGTACAGTACATGTAATAGTCAAAATGAGGTTGAAGGATGAATGGTTGCCAATGACAACAAGTCTGCACACGGTACATTTTGTTATTCCATACGCATCGAAATTTTTTAGACATGCGATTCTGCGTGCATCTTTGCTATTGGAGCAATTACGTAATACTCGGCATCACTTACGCGGCCGATTGCCGAGTATCTCAGAGTATACAAAAATCTACCGATGCCGAGTAGCCGAACCGATCGGTTCAGCCCTATCGATAAGAACATTTTCAAAAGCTGGCGATTTAAGTTAGTAACAGTAACACAGCGCTGTGAGCAAGCGGGCTGTGACGTCACCAGCGAGGCAGAAATTGTATGCCTTGGTTATAAAAAAATAGAGTCAAAATGAGGTTAAAGGATGAATTGTTGCCAATGACAACAAGTCTGCACACGGTACATTTTGTTATTCCATACGCAACTAAATGTTTTAGACATGCGATTCTGCGTGCATCTTTGCTATTGGAGCAATTACGTAATACTCGGCATCACTTACGCGGCCGATTGCCGAGTATCTCAGAGTATACAAAAATCGGCAGATGCAGAGTAGCCGAACCGATCGGTTCAGCCCTATCGATAAGAACATTTTCAAAAGCTGGCGATTTAAGTTAGTAACACAGCGCTGTGAGCAAGCGGGCTGTGACGTCACCAGCGAGGCAGAAATTTTATGCCTTCACTTGGTTATAAAAAAAATCACATCTAACATTTTCAAAAGCTGGCGATTGGTCATGGGGATCGAGATAACCAGCATTAAGTGGCAAATTTGACCCTTTTTTGTGCTCGTGTTATGAGGTTTCGGCGACTTAAAAAAATCGAATTAAACGACGAAAAAATGCTAAGACAAAGAGAGAATTTGGCGGTTCCAATAAAAAACGTCGACACAATAGGGTGGTCGAGCTAACCGAGCTCGAGGTAAGTGGGTTCGACTGTATTTACAAAATAGTAAATTTTCGTAGTCACAGTTGACACTGAGTCTTCAAATTTATCTTCATTTGAAATTATATTGTCAATTTAAATCAATTTATTTGCATGATCATCAGTTCTAGATTGAAGAATTAATAGATAAGTACTAGGATTAGTACTCAATGAAGCCATTTTGATCAGCTGTTTTTCTTTACAAATTTTTTAAACTGAAAAAACAAGCACAAAATACACTAAACATTGTCTAATCCTTTTGAAATTGCACGCAACGGAAGTTGAAACTCTTCTGAATAAAATTTTTTATAAGCTATTAATAAAATAGTGGAATGGAAATGTCGAATTACTAATAAAATGAAACAAACCATCGGTGATGCAGAGAGTGGCTAAACGCACACGACTGAAATCGCGTTGGCGCAGGCTGCGGCGAAACGTATTAAATGGGTTAAACATAATTATTACTGACTTCACAAGACAGAATCAATTCAAATTTATGCTGAAGGTATGAAATATAAAAGAAAATTTGTGTTTTAGGAATGTTCTTTGTGTGAAGATTCAAGATTTAGCCAGACTGGTGTTTGTATAAACTGTGATGCTGGTATGTGCAAGGCATATTTTCATGTTACTTGGTAAGTAAAGAAGGAATAATTTTCTTTCCCTGAATAATAAAATAATAACTACCATTTTGTTCCCTCTGTAATGAATTAATTAAATAACTTTAAAAGGTATAAAACATGCTCATGCATAAGAAACTCAAATACATAAACATGCCCCATTTTTTCAATTTTATTTTTCTTTTTCAGTGCACAAAAGAAGGTTTGTTAGCAGAAGCAGCACCAGAGGAAGTCATGGTAAATGTTGCATTCAATCACATTATTTAGGTCTGTTTGAAGAATAGTCAGATTTTTTTACAAGCATTTTTTGATGTTACTATTCTTCTATCAAATTTAAACAATCTGCGTCAGCAATTAGGCAACCAGCATTCACTTCTGAATTTATCAATTATTTTATGGGTGAAACAAAAATTTTGTTTTGCATGAATAATTTATAAAAAATTGCTCCCGGTAAAAAAAAAGATGGCCTAAAATTCTTGAGGGTTTTTGAAATGATATACCATTCTTGCTGTTACTTCACTAACACACTAATGTCTAAATATAATTTTCACCCATAACTGAGTTTTAAAAAAAATTTAACTTATAAAAATAAAAGGTCATTAATTTGTTTTGTGTATCAACATCAGAAGTCATTTATTTCACCCACAGGTCTATTTGGTAATGAATTTTCAAATAGACCACGTCAGTGAGTCAACATTCATCTTCACAATTTGACTAGTGTTTGGTTTATGTTTGCTTCACTGTATTACAATCTTTATTTCAATATTTTTACCCCACCCTCCCTAACACCACCCCAGGATATAGCAGATCCATTTTTTGCATACTGTAAATTGCATGCAGACAAAATCACATCAAAAATCAAACGTCGTAACTGGCTGGCCATACAGTCCCATGTGAAGAGACACACACCCAATGTCATTGTGGAAGAGGTGGAGCGGGTAAGTCTTTGTCAGATTTTTATTCAATAAATATTTGCTGCTGAAGAGGTTGTCTTCATCACTGGATCCAAATTTATATAGCTATATTTTGTTATTCTAATGTTGACCAAAAGGAGATCACCACCAATTATAAACATAAGAGATTCTTCTTCTGATAACATGAGAGTCTCCTCTTACCGCCTTTGTTTTCTTTCTCCAGCTCCGGTTTGATAGAAAACTCAACCGCCATAGAGAGAAGTACAGTGTCACAAAATTAAAACGACCTCCATCATGGGGTAAACATGTTCTATGTTTTTTTCTTTTACTTACACACAACAGTTATACATTAGTGATATTTACCTTTCATCATTGTTATATTTATTTTCTCCTTTTTTAAAATGATTAGCCTTTAAAAAAAATATGATACATTTTGTGTTAACCCTACCGGGTCTGAAGCCCCCAGCCTAACTCTCCACTATACCTGGGTTCCCTGGCATTAAAGAGAAAAAACGAACATACTGATCATACTTTAAAAAATCTTTACTTAAATGCAAAGTGGTGCTTGGAATAGATTGAAATTTTGAGAAATTGTAGAAAATAGGTTTATCTTTATTTAGTACCAAATTTGTACATATGTGCGCTGATCCACTTAGCAGAACAAATATTTTTTCACAACACATGGATTGTCTATATCAGACATTCTATGATTTTGCTTATTCTATCTGGAATGTTTTCTATACACACTACACATGTCATACACACAACACGACTATGATTAGCTCTAACATAGCGTGATACTTGACCTGGAAATGTATTCTTGATAAAATCATGACTTAGATACTGAAAAAATCAAAAGAATAAAACATATAAACCAAGTTCCACTTTCCTGTCAAGTGCTTGATTCATCAGACACTCGTCTTTCATTGAATTTTCGAAAACATTTCACATAAAAGACACATTTAAAATTCAAAACATGGGGGCAGCCATTTGCAATTACTTTTATTTAGGTTACACATCGATTGGTTAGTTATTTTTTTTCCCTAAAGTTTTTAACATGCTGACCCAAATAACTAGAAAGCGGTAAATCGTTATATAGGAATTAAATCTATTACCCAATATTCGGTAACTCGACTCGGTAGGGTTAAAATCTTATGAACTTATTTAAATGAAGTGATCTTATTGTGTTGGGAAATAAGATAATTGAATTGAAAGAAACTTGAATGACTTAGTTTATTATCTATTGCTCCTTGTGTTACACACACTGCCAACTTGAATGACTTAGTTTATTATCTATTGCTCCTTGTGTTACACACACTGCCAACTTGAATGACTTAGTTTATTATCTATTGCTCCTTGTGTTACACACTGCCAACTTGAATGACTTAGTCTTTGTGTTACACATGCAATGAATGACTTAGTTTATTTCTATGCCCTTGTGTTACACAGTGCCAACTCAGAAGATGGTCAGACATCTCCACACAAACCCATCAGCTGTAAGAGGTTTTCTACGTAAGGCTGAACTGATGGGGGTTATAACACAGGTAGATAACCTCACTCACAGATCACATTTATTTACATCAACTTACTGGCCATTGTGAAATTTTTAAAGACCCATATAGCGGTAGAATTGTTCTTAGTGAGCTCCCTTTGCATAGTGCTGGCTTTCATAGTCATTCCCTCTACATTGTAACTGATGTATTTGGCCCTGTAAAAACCATTGTTTAGAAGAGTAGCTTATGTATGTTTTCTGTTATCCTTTCAATATCACACAATAAAATTTTGATTTTCCTAACCAGGTTCACACAGTCCCAGCTGAAAATTTGGAAGTCAGAAAAAAAGTGTTTGGGCAACCAGCATTCACTTCTGAATTCATCAATTATTTTATGGGTAAGTATGTAAGTTATTAATGTTTTTAGTTAAAAAAATAAAACTCAAGCTGTTCCAGTCAAAAAAATTTAAAATTCTGAGAGCGTCACAATAAATTATGATCAAGCCAAGCCTTTAAAAATATATTGATTTTTCATCAATGGTTTGGCTTTATTCTTCTCAGATTTGTTGCTGTTCTAACATCCACCTCTCTTGTGTCCCTCCCCCTCTCCATCAATGGTTTGGCTGTATTCTTCTCGGATTTTTTGCTGTTTTAACATCCACCTCTCGTGTGTCCGTCCCCCCCCTCCAAACAATGGTTTGGCTGTATTCTTCTCAGATTTGTTGTTGTTCTAACATCCACCTCTCTTGTGTCCCCCCTCCATTCTCTACCCCTAGAACGTAACATGAAGGTTGACAACCTCAAAAACACTTTGGTGGAGTTGATATCACTCAACAATAAACTGCAGGAACAGGAGAAAATTGTCAGGAAAACTTATGATCAGGTTTGTGACTCTTTCTCTTTGTAACATATTTTTTAATAGAGGATGCATGATATAATGGAATAGGGGTGGAAGGAATATTGGTCATGAGCCTTTAACTGAGAGTAATAAAACATGCTATTATTTAATATAACTAGTTGGTAAGTAGTTTGGGGACCTAACTTTGATAGTGAATGCAGGCACCAGGACCTGAAAGGAGTAAAGAGGCAGTTTGCTTTCTTGTCCGTTTTGGCCAGGTAAGTAAACAGTTGTCCAAACTATCATAGTTTCTGCACTCCTATCAATGTATTTGTTTGTTCTCAGCTGCACAACGAAGTGAATGAGTTAAAACAAAAGGGAAACAACTGCAGGAGGGAAGGAGAATCTCTTTGTGGAATCTTACAAGACATTTATGGCAAGGTGGGTCTTCATGCTCATCATATATCTTTCATTTAACACCCATTCAAAAGAAAAAAAAGACAGTTCTTAATGGGGAACATGTTTTTTGCACATCCTTATTTGGAATGTCCAATACAGTTGATATATGACCCAACTGAACATTTTTTTAAATAAAATTATAAAGGGTTTTTTCACAATCCTATATATGAGTTTAAAAAGCCTTAGTAAAATATATTATTTTAAAAGCTTTTTCTGAGAATGTTTTGCTTGCTCTTATGCCTCTCATAAGATATGATTCGTTATATAACTGTGTGCTACATGAGTTAACATATAAACAACTGTCTGTTCTCTTCCATAAGCCTGTCCCCAATATTCCAGACGTGTTCAAAAACAGAAAGAGAACCAGGTCACCAGGTAAACGAGAATCTCCAGCATCTCCTACAGCCATCATTAATCAGTAGGTGCCCTGCCTTTTTACCTTTATGTACCATTAGAAAATCTCTGTAGTACATTCTTTTTTGCATTTATTTACCATCATTGCTTAGTGGGTTCATGATTGTTAAATGGTTTTAATAGAATAAATACATTTCTTATTGCACCCTAACACTATCATTGTGTTGTGTCTTCACAAACATTTTTACACCTTCCCCCCTCCCCCAATTTTCTTCAGGTGTGGCATCTGTAACAAGACCAATGAGCAGCACCTGTTGGCCAAGTGTGACAGTTGTAAGAAGCACTACCATCTCGGCTGTCTGGAGCCCCCATTAACTCGTATGCCAAAGAAAACTAAACTTTTTGGCTGGTAAGCTGATGACTTTGGAATAAGCCCGGTGGTTTTCTGGTCATAATGTTGTTACTGGATGCTTTAACTGTTTATTCAGTCCCAGATATATTTTATGTTAGATCATGAGTTCAGAAAAATGTTTGAACAAAATATTTTTGCAACTGATTTAATAGGCTGCAAGTTTTCAATAAATTTGAGGAATGAAAATAATAGATTTCTCTGAACTAGCTTTCTCAGATCTCCCTGCACATGACTATAATTATGTTATCAGATCTCCCTGCACATGACTATAATTATGTTATCAAATCTCCATGCACATGACTATAATGATGTTATCAGATCTCCCTGCACATGACTATAATTATGTTATCAAATCTCCCTGCACATGACTATAATTATGTTATCAAATCTCCCTGCACATGACTATAATTATGTTATCAAATCTCCCTGCACATGACTATAATTATGTTATCAAATCTCCCTGCACATGACTATAATTATGTTATCAAATCTCCCTGCACATGACTATAATGATGTTATATCTTTTAAAGTTGCCAAAACATCCTCATTCTTTGATGTTATTTTAATCTCCTAATGTTTCACAAGGGTGTAGAAATAAATTCATAGATTTCACATTGCCATGTGTGTGTGGATCTAATGTAAATAACTCATGGAATAACAATGGAATTGTCTACCATTACACATTCACAGTATTCCTTATGCAAAGGTCTTCAAGACTGCACTTAAAAGGCATCTCTTTAACTTTACTTTTAAAATTAATTAAATAACAATCAAACATTTCTTTAAATGATAAACAAAGCTTATGTGCACCATCATGTCATGATATTTTGTAATTAGGATATGAATGTTATAAATTGAATGCATTTATAAATATATGTGTGTTACTATTTTTGTGTGAAGTGCTGTGAGCCCAGCTGCTTGCTGGCGTAATGCGCTATAATCAAATTATTATTAGTATATTTATTATTAACTCATACACAAATGTTTTCATCCATCACATCCATATCAACTCACTTTAAGTTTAATCTCACACAGGCAATGCTCTTACTGTGTTGTTCTAATCTCACGCAAGCAATTCTTCTAGTCCTACTGTGTTGTTCTAATCTCACGCAGGCAATGCTCCTACTGTTTTGTTCTAATCTCAAGCAGGCAATGCTCCTACTGTGTTGTTCTAATCTCACACAGGCAATGTTCCTACTGTGTTGTTCTAATCTCACACAGGCAATGCTCCTACTGTGTCCTACCTGGTAGTGATGCCTCACTTAGGAGTGCACCAGATGTCGATGAACCTCGCAGACTCAGAGAAACCATTAAAGAGCCAGACAAGTTTTTCCACTTGAGTCACGTACAGGATTCCTTGAAGGTCTGCTTGAATTCAATGATACATTCAAATACTAACAACCTCATAGATTTGAAAGTTTGACATCTCTACAAATGGGCTACATATGCTATTGTACCAGCGTAAATAAAGTATGCAATCGTAACTAATTTCTTTTCCAAGTAGAAACAGGTACAAAGAGATTTTTTTGTTCTGATTTCACAGATGTTTACAGAAGTTATTTGGCTAAATCACTTTTACTTTCATTGTCTTAATGTATACAAATGTGTATTAAAATCGTAATCCAGTTAAACCAAGCATTTATTATAAGCCTATTCTTTAATTTTTAATGGTTCTCTGTTTCAGTACCTTTAGCATTTCTTAATTTTATTTTTGGATCCATTGGTATGTTCCATTTTAGAGTCAGGAACAACGAAGTTTAATCAGAAAAAGGAACAGACGGCGGAGGGACACGGCCAGAGCACGACGAATGGCAAGAAATGCAGCTGTAAGTTGTTTTTACATTTTTTTAACTATATTTATCTCCTCTTACCAGACACTATTATTTCCCTTTCTTATTTCCACAAGATTTGTGTTTTCTAAATGTTGAGGTATAAAATAAACACTTGGCTGAGCAATCGTTTTTATGAGACAATAAAGAATTGTATGACCTAATTCTGATCTCAGGGTAAATGTTTTAAATTTTAAACCTAAACCATTTATTTTCAACTGAAACTATTTAAATTATTTGATCTTTTAATTATTTTTCTTTTCAAAATGAATGAGTTGAACAGTTCTGTTTTTAAAAAATAGTAATTTATCCCAAAAACTCTGATTGGGCTCTTTTATTGTCCTATGTTGGACATGCTTAAACTGTCTTATCCTACAATGTTGGCTGGTTATTCAAAAATAAAACCAGGCTTTTAAAGTACTCAAATATCACTCAGTTATAGTTATAGGCATGCACAATACAGGTTATAAATTTGTTTTCCCTGTTCATCTAAAAAATATTCTATTGTCTAATTTGTTTAGGAAGTTTTATAGTGGTTAATATTTTGAAGGCATTTTTATAAATGAATTCCCCCTGAACATGTTATTTGAAAGAAATCCAAGTCATCCCCTGGGCATGATAAGTCAAAGTCATCCCCTGGACATGATAAGTCAAAGTCAACATCACCTGTGAAGAAGCCCAGGACACCAACACCTGCGCAGACATTTCCTGGTTCTCAGCAACTGACATCCCCTATTCAAGGGGAGAGCATCAAGGACTTGGACATAATGTGTGTAGTGTGTAACAAAGATGGCGTGCTCAATGATACAGTCAGGTGGGGCACCTTTGTTTGTTTGTTTACATTCCAGAACTTACAATAGACATTATTTTTTTCACACAAAATTTTACTGAAAAAACTATGCCCCTCTCCATCCATTAAAAAGAATAATTTGTTTCAGCGTGTCATTAAAAATTTATAAAAAATTATTGAAAATTTTGTTTTTTTTAACATTTCTATGAGGAATGATAATATGAGCAGGATGATGTAGTTAAACCAAACCATTAGCCTTTTAAAGAACAAAACAGTGGTCTAAGAGATACTTTTCCGGATCTGTGAATTTTTCATTTATATTTTGCTATATTTTTGCAGGTGTGATGAATGCATGCTGTCTTATCATCTAAAATGTCTGGACCCACCAATGAAAAAGTCACCAAAGGTCAGAGGTTACATGTGGCACTGTGAGGCATGTGACATGATGGACAGTTCAGTAAGTGACCAACCAGTTCAGAACTTTTCAACCTTTCCTGAACCCATAAAAAGAATCTGAATTTTTTTTCTCATTTATTGTCTTTCAAAACTACTTCTGCTTCAGAAATTCTTCCATTGTAAGAGAAACAAATGTTTCTGGAGCTTCCAATAATCTCTGCTCTATTACTCTATTTTTACCATTAATTGCCATGGCATGGATACAACAAATTTGTCCTGTTAAACTCATCAATAATTAGTAGGGATGTACAGGATAAGCCGGATTAATGAAGTAAAATCCTGCCGGAGCCAGACTTGTAAAAATGGCCGGATTCCAGATTTGCCGGAGTCAAAATCCGGTACACCCCTAATAATTTATTATTTATTAATTATTATTAATCCATCATTTCTTTTGTGCCATTTTAATTTATTTTTGTGACCTGACCACATCCAGATTCACAGAAATCTCAGTCTCATTTTTATTTGGTTGTCAATGTCCAGTCAGATGCAAGAAACCCAAAAACACAATGAGTGTGCTTAAGCCAAATTTTTTTAAAAGTTACATGTGATATTATTTTTTTATAACATTAAACCTTATAAATGCTATGTCAAGAACTTGATAAAGTCTCATCCAGCTGAAAGATCTTTTATGACTAAATTAATTAATTGGTTTCTCTTATTTCAGAGATGTGATGACAATTTTTCTATTTATCTATTTAATGCCAAGTTGAAAAATTGTCTTATTTTGAGTTTTATGTTTGAATTGTTTTCATCAGAATGATGAGCCAGTGACAGCTAGGAAAGATGACAGAACAGTGACAGCTAGGAAAGATGACAGAAGGCCAAATGTAAAGAGACCAACAGCAAGGGAGGCCAGCAACAGCATCTTATTTGACATAGATGTCTCTAGCGACAATTCCAGCTGAAATACTGAGGTTATTTCATTTAAGTGAACTTCACTGTCACTCATTGGCATATTGAATCAATTGTGACATGACTAATAAAGCTGGAACATTTGTTTTATATTTGAACAGACAACTTGCCACTTGGTTGTTTCCCCTGTTCAGCTGTTTAATTTTCAGCTCTTAGTTTACAGCTCAGAGTTGATATGAATAGAGCTGAGTTGTTGCTCTATAAATAAAAAATTTCCTATTTAGACTTCTAGAAACATTCTAGTTTAGTTCTCTGGTTACATATGAAAAATGATTATTGTGAGTCCAGAAACTAATAATCATAAGTATTTTTTTAAAATCCAAACTTTTTCATAAGTTGGATATTTCTAGCCGAGTAGAAAAAGAATAATAGGGTTATGGGATTATAAGTTTATAATGAATTTTTTAGTAAAAATTTGAAGTTATGATATGTTAGATAACTTTTAGTGGGTTTGTTTGAGGCTCAATTTTGAAACTGCCATATATTTTTAATGTATTCAAAAGAGACTAATAAGCAATGAGTCAATTACTGATAAGGATCAATGAAGAAAAATAATTTCACAGTAATTTTGTGAGTTCTGAGCATGTTGCAGCTTCCATAGTAAAAAAATAGTTCACTTTTACATTGAAACATGCAAGTATGAAAGAAAAAAAAAGGACATTAAACAATTCAGAAAGAAAAGATGAAAGTCAAGCTGTAAAATTAACAAATATTTGAGTTCTTCAACAGAAATCACTTTATTTTATTTGAGTAAGTTTTATAAATAGTGGTGAATGCCAGTATTACAAAAATTTCCTTGTCATTTTATTGATAAAAACTTTGAATTTGTAGATAGAAGGCCAGTTTCTGTTTGTCATGCATTTATTGATACAACATCCTGGAGACTTATACAATGTATGATGTCATCATTTAACTACTGATATTTTCACATTAATGTTGTTTGCATCTGTTTTTAATGGAGGAACTATTAGTCTGTTGTACATTTATCATGTTGAGTGACTTAAACTTACAATTTCTTTACTTATTGATTTGTTTCAAATAAATAGACTCAAGAAAAACTCCATGCATGCTTGACCTTATATTATACTGTCTAAATAAAATATATTAAAATAAACATTTAATGAACTCATATGTTTAACATAGAAAAGGAATACCATGAATATCAAATGGTTATCATTGTTTACAATCATAACAAAAATACATTTTTTTAGCACCTTAAGGTTTAAAGCTTGTCATTTTGCATTAAAAAATACTCCTGGATATCAATCAGAAAATATAAAACTATCTCCACATCCATACAAATATAAATAAACAATTAATTAAATCTACCATAATTTCATTATCAACTTCATGATTAATTTACTAACACAGAGTTGATACAGTCCATCTGTTGAGCAAACAAGGGAATAAATTACAATTTTTTCCCCATTAACCAAGAGTGTTATCCCTTACTTTTCCATCAAGTCAGTAATTGATTTCACCCTGAGAAATTATTTAAGCCACAAATCTCTGTGTTCTTATGTTGATTCAGATTTACTATTTAAGCCACAAATCTCTGTGTTCTTATGTTGATTCAGATTTACTATTTAAGCCACAAATCTCTGTGTTCTTATGTTGATTCGGATTTACTATTTAAGCCACAAATCTCTGTGTTCTTATGTTGATTCAGAGTTACTATTTAAGCCAAAAATCTCTGTGTTCTTATGTTGATTCAGATTTACTATTTAAGCCACAAATCTCTGTGTTCTTATGTTGATTCAGATTTACTATTTAAGCCACAAATCTCTGTGTTCTTATGTTGATTCAGATTTACTATTTAAGCCACAAATCTCTGTGTTCTTATGTTGATTCAGATTTACTATTTAAGCCACAAATCTCTGTATTCTTATGTTGATTCAGATCTACTATTTAAGCCACAAATCTCTGTGTTCTTATGTTGATTCAGATTTACTATTTAAGCCACAAATCTCTGTGTTCTTATGTTGATTCAGATCTACTATTTAAGTCACAAATCTCTGTGTTCTTATGTTGATTCAGATTTACTATTTAAGCCACAAATCTCTGTGTTCTTATGTTGATTCAGATTTACTATTTAAGCCACAAATCTCTGTGTTCTTATGTTGATTCAGATTTTAGCAACAAGCTTCTATTAAATGTACTTTATGTAGAGCGCATTCGGTAATCAACTCATCAATGGTCTTATTAACGGTAGTATTGTTTTTATTATGTGATCCGTGGGTGTCCAGTATTTTTATTTCGTTATATTCGTTTTATTTGTGTACTGTTTGCTCGTTGAGGAAGGCTTTTTGCCAAAACGTTTGCTATTTTGTTACGTCCGGTCAGACTCACTCATATCCTGTTTTGTTACGTCCGGTCAGACTCACTCATATCCTGTTTTGTTACGTCCGGTCAGACTCACTCACATCCTATTTTGTTACGTCCGGTCAGACTCACTCATATCCTATTTTGTTACGTCCGGTCAGACTCACTCATATCCTATTTTGTTACGTCCGGTCAGACTCACTCATATCCTGTTTTGTTACGTCCGGTCAGACTCACTCACATCCTGTTTTGTTACGTCCGGTCAGACTCACTCATATCCTGTTTTGTTACGTCCGGTCAGACTCACTCACATCCTGTTTTGTTACGTCCGGTCAGACTCACTCATATCCTGTTTTGTTACGTCCGGTGAGACTCACTCACATCCTGTTTTGTTACGTCCGCTCAGACTCACTCATATCCTGTTTTGTTACGTCCGGTCAGACTCACTCACATCCTGTTTTGTTACGTCCGGTCAGACTCACTCACATCCTGTTTTGTTACGTCCGGTCAGACTCACTCACATCCTGTTTTGTTACGTCCGGTCAGACTCACTCACATCCTATTTTGTTACGTCCGGTCAGACTCACTCACATCCTGTTTTGTTACATCCGGTCAGACTCACTCACATCCTGTTTTGTTACGTCCGGTCAGACTCACTCACATCCTGTTTTGTTACGTCCGGTCAGACTCACTCATATCCTGTTTTGTTACGTCCGGTCAGACTCACTCACATCCTGTTTTGTTACGTCCGGTCAGACTCACTCACATCCTGTTTTGTTACGTCCGGTCAGACTCACTCATATCCTGTTTTGTTACGTCCGGTCAGACTCACTCACATCCTGTTTTGTTACGTCCGGTCAGACTCACTCACATCCTGTTTTGTTACGTCCGGTCAGACTCACTCACATCCTATTTTGTTACGTCCGGTCAGACTCACTCACATCCTGTTTTGTTACGTCCGGTCAGACTCACTCATATCCTGTTTTGTTACGTCCGGTCAGACTCACTCACATCCTGTTTTGTTACGTCCGGTCAGACTCACTCACATCCTGTTTTGTTACGTCCGGTCAGACTCACTCATATCCTGTTTTGTTACGTCCGGTCAGACTCACTCACATCCTGTTTTGTTACGTCCGGTCAGACTCACTCACATCCTGTTTTGTTACGTCCGGTCAGACTCACTCACATCCTGTTTTGTTACGTCCGGTCAGACTCACTCACATCCTATTTTGTTACGTCCGGTCAGACTCACTCACATCCTGTTTTGTTACGTCCGGTCAGACTCACTCACATCCTGTTTTGTTACGTCCGGTCAGACTCACTCACATCCTGTTTTGTTACGTCCGGTCAGACTCACTCATATCCTGTTTTGTTACGTCCGGTCAGACTCACTCACATCCTGTTTTGTTACGTCCGGTCAGACTCACTCACATCCTGTTTTGTTACGTCCGGTCAGACTCACTCACATCCTGTTTTGTTACGTCCGGTCAGACTCACTCACATCCTGTTTTGTTACGTCCGGTCAGACTCACTCACATCCTGTTTTGTTACGTCCGGTCAGACTCACTCACATCCTGTTTTGTTACGTCCGGTCAGACTCACTCACATCCTGTTTTGTTACGTCCGGTCAGACTCACTCACATCCTGTTTTGTTACGTACGGTCAGACTCACTCACATCCTGTTTTGTTACGTCCGGTCAGACTCACTCACATCCTATTTTGTTACGTCCGGTCAGACTCACTCACATCCTGTTTTGTTACGTCCGGTCAGACTCACTCACATCCTGTTTTGTTACGTCCGGTCAGACTCACTCACATCCTGTTTTGTTACGTCCGGTCAGACTCACTCATATCCTGTTTTGTTACGTCCGGTCAGACTCACTCACATCCTGTTTTGTTACGTCCGGTCAGACTCACTCACATCCTGTTTTGTTACGTCCGGTCAGACTCACTCACATCCTGTTTTGTTACGTCCGGTCAGACTCACTCACATCCTGTTTTGTTACGTCCGGTCAGACTCACTCACATCCTGTTTTGTTACGTCCGGTCAGACTCACTCACATCCTGTTTTGTTACGTCCGGTCAGACTCACTCACATCCTGTTTTGTTACGTCCGGTCAGACTCACTCACATCCTGTTTTGTTACGTCCGGTCAGACTCACTCACATCCTGTTTTGTTACGTCCGGTCAGACTCACTCACATCCTGTTTTGTTACGTCCGGTCAGACTCACTCACATCCTGTTTTGTTACGTCCGGTCAGACTCACTCACATCCTGTTTTGTTACGTCCGGTCAGACTCACTCACATCCTGTTTTGTTACGTCCGGTCAGACTCACTCACATCCTGTTTTGTTACGTCCGGTCAGACTCACTCACATCCTGTTTACAAGTATCTATCTATTACATTTTGAAATAACTTTGTTTCAGTCTCGTAAACTATTTGAGATCAGTTAGATCCCTTTTAAAGAATGTATTTGGTCTTTTCTGCCTGTTTCACTTTATAATATTCATTCCAAGAAGAATTCACAAGCTCATTTCTTAAAATAGTTCAAAGTTGACCCCAAGGGAAATGATCTGAAATCCCATATTCTGCTCTTCATGAGATTTCTGTGTTCTAATTGTTCTGATTGTGTTGTTCTATGTCAAATCTGATCTTGATGTTCTATTTACATTCGCTGATGTTTGTTCCTGGGTTTTAGTCATCATCGTATGGATGCTATCAACATTAGTTTTCAGCATCTGGATTTGGTCGGTCATCATGGTCAGTTGAGCTGTCAGTTCAGCTATAACCATTTTATCCTTGTCCTCATCTGCATCACATTCAGGGACAGACTGCTTGGCTTTAGCCACCTGTATGTACCACCTGCTGATTCCTTTAGATTGATCAGATGGACAAATAAACCTGTCACAAGGTATAAAGTAAAGAGATGATTTGTTCATTATTCAATACTAGGTGATGCAAGGAACCACATTGCACATATTCAATTTTATCAATTCCACATTTGGAACTGCAAGTCTTTTAAAGAACAATCACTCATTGCTACAAAGTTAATCATCGAAATTTTTTTCTTTTGATGCAAGCGTGATCAGAGATGCATGATGTGTGAGGCAATGCCTGCAAGATACTCTGGATTTTTATTATATTAGATTAGAATGATTATCAGGAATTACATACACAGTAACCATAGATGTAACAATAATTTACATACACAGTAACCATAGATGTAACAATAATTTACATACACAGTAACCATAGATGTAACAATAATTTACAATCACAGTAACCATAGATGTAACAATAGTTTACATACACAGTAACCATAGATGTAACAATAATTTACATACACAGTAACCATAGATGAAACAATAATTTACATACACAGTAACCACAGATGTAACAATAATTTACATACACAGTAACCACAGATGTAACAATAATTTACATACACAGTAACCACAGATGTAACAATAATTTACATACACAGTAACCACAGATGTAACAATAATTTACATACACAGTAACCACAGATGTAACAATAATTTACATACACAGTAACCACAGATGTAACAATAATTTACATACACAGTAACCATAGATGTAACAATAAATTACATACACAGTAACCATAGATGTAACAATAATAAAAATAATTATAAAGGAAATAAAATTCTACTCCCTATCAAAATTGTGACAAATATGGATGAAAGGACAGTGTAAAATCACATTAAAATATATCATACTTTTTTTAAAGACATTGTGAATTCATTTTTAAATGGTGATTGATAAAAGTTAGTAGTATAGGGTTTGGTCCCCTCAACATTGCCCCAGAAAACATAAAAAGTATTTTATTTTCTAACTCTAACAGAATTGTGGAGAAAAATTTAAGTTACAAAAACCTTGTCAACATGCTAAATTTTATTTACCGAAGTTGACACAAGATCCTCATTTCACAAGGTCCACTAAAACTCAGGGAATGTAACTCTGGCTAATATCACAGAATTATCCTATACAATTTCTAACTACTCAATAAAAATTAACTCACTAGTGAGAAATAAAAAATATCTACCTCCTCTAATGAATAATAAAAATCTGTATTATCACTATCTATTTTATCTCATCCTTATTTTATCTTATCTGTTACAGATGCTCTTTCTATACAGAAAATTATTGCGTCCTACACTTATCCATGGATTAAGTCTAGTCTTTAATTTTTATTAGAGTATTAAATGTTGATAGAGTTTCAGTTGTATCGCTCTCTCAGTCACCTCTCAGTCACTTGCGTGGCAAGGTGAAAATTGTGCAGATGAAAAGTGAAAAATTGGCAAAACGTCGAGAGAAACATGACATGGGTGACCTAACCACACAGCTGTTGCCTGACAAAGTAGCGGTTGTGTTTGTAATAGCTATATCTTCTCAGGTAGAGTGTTACATAAATTATAGAAACTTTATTTAGCCTACCCCTTGGTGATCTTGACATTGCTAAACATTGGGAAGGTCAAGGGCATGCTCTTCTCCACATCAACTCCCAACTGGACTGACTCTATCCTCCATGTTTGGGTTTGTTTCTTCAAAACAAAACAAAAATGTTAATTACTATCGATTGGTTCATGGCAAGTTAAAATGTGGATGGCGTATTGTGAGGTGGTATGAAAGGTAGTTGATGAGGTTGTGGTGTCAGTTGGACTGATGAAGAAATTAATGGTTCATAAGTTGAGGGGTTGTGGAGTGGTATAGGTTAGTAGGCAGATCTCTTAACTTTTATTATTTTTTTTTATGAAAGCACTGCATGTATTTATAATTAAATTTTAATTCATTTTACATAATAATTTTCCTAAACTCAAAATTTTATCTGGTTTCAGTTTGATTCTTGCTAAAGTTATTTTAAATAACTTTTTGGTAAATACGGGAGTAAGAAAGAATATACAAAATAAAATATGAGAGATACAATTTAAATCTAAACAGTTGGCTATAGCAAATACAAATTATGGAAGAAATATTAAATTCTAAAAATTAAGATCCAGTGTGACAAAGTTGTTTTTAAAAAAATGAAAATTAAGTCTTACTCTGAGAATCTCCTGATATGAATCATTCATCATGGCAATGAGCAGGTTAAGTAGAACAATGGTGGCAAGAATCATGTAGATCACGTACAGAATCTAAAGAAACAGTTGGAACTATTGAATAGTAAATTATTAATTTAATTCTCATTATATTTAGAATGTATATGAAATTTCATAAGATACAAACTCTAATCAAACAGTTGAAATTATTGAATACTAAATTATGAACTAAAATGTCCATCAATTTTAAGTAAGCAGGAAATCGAGGTTTAAAATATACCTTCATAAACAAAGATGAACTGCTGTGAAGCAAGAGCTCCTCATCCACCACATCATTCTCAAAGATGTACTCCATCCCAATAAACATGTTGAACATCAGGAAAATGGTGTGGACTGGGTTAGGGTACAGGTCTGACAGAGTTGAAGATACTGAAATAAAATGGTGTTGATTGGGTTAGGGTACAGGTCTGACAGAGTTGAAGATACTGAAATAAAATGGTGTGGATTGGGTTAGGGTACAGGTCTGACAGAGTTGAAGATACTGAAATAAAATGGTGTAGATTGGGTTAGGGTACAGGTCTGACAGAGTTGAAGATACTGAAATAAAATGGTGTAGATTGGGTTAGGGTACAGGTCTGACAGAGTTGAAGATACTGCAATAAAATGGTGTGGACTGGGTTATGGAACAGGTCTGACAGAGTTGAAGATACTGAAATAAAATGGTGTGGATTGGGTTAGGGTACAGGTCTGACAGAGTTGAAGATACTGAAATAAAATGGTGTAGATTGGGTTAGGGTACAGGTCTGACAATGTTGTAGAGACTGAAATAAAGGATAAATAATTGAGATTAGGTAATGGGAGTACCCCTGTAGCTAACAAAATGAGAAAGATTTTGAGATTATTAAATTCCCTGTGCAAAATATTTTAAAATAAAATAATTTAAGTTTACTTCTGTAGGCTTTATCAATGGTTTTAAATTATTGATAGGAATTTCAGCTTTTGAACAGGGCATTAGCTGTGATTAGTTATACAAATTTATTAATAATAATAAATTTATAATTTTTATAGCACTGTATTCCAGCAAGGAACCGGGCTCACAGTGCTTTACATGGAGATCATAACATCAATATACATAATTCCCGTGGTCTGTATGTATGGTTGTAATGAAATGCTTTTCTAATTTTAGAAAGCAGCGCACCAAATTGCTGCACCAAAAATAACACTTTTCGAACGTTCCGCATAAAATTGTTCAATATGATAATACATGAATCAAATAAAAATAAATGAAAGTTCTGTATTACGTTATTTTTTAATCTGATGTGTATTTATTTTGAAAACTTCCGCCATTTTTGACGGGTGATACGCTATTAAATATAATAATTAAATAACCATTCATACCATAATAACATAAAGGACAGTACATTACACATAAGCTACGTTAATCATTAAAAGAAATGTTGTTTCAATAATTTTGTAAATACATTTTGAAAAGATGCGTCTTAAGTGCAGTCTTGAAGGTTTTAGTAGTTGGAATACTACGGATGTGTAATGGTAGAGAATTCCATTGTTTGGCTGCACAAAAAGAGAATGACCTTTCGCCAAAAGTTTTAGTTCTCGTCTTAGGAACATAGAGAATACGTGTGTCTGCAGAAGAGCGTAGCTGACCACTGGGTGAGTAGACCGACAGAAGTTCAGTAAGATAGGAAGGGGATGAGTCAGAAATCATGCATATTTTGAACAGGGCATTAGCTGTGATTAGTTATACACAGTGCTTTTTTTCTAGCGAAAAATGTTTGGGAACTCATTTCACATCTGTTTTTTAACTTATGTCAGAAAATACTATAATAGTCTATAATTGAATTTTCCACTTGATTTGTTTATTTGTAAACTTTAATTTACGTCGTTCCCGTGAGTCCCCACTGTAAAAAGGACTGACAGTAAGTAAAATGCAGACTATTTATATAAATATACACAAATCTGGCCAAAAAAGGTATGGGAACTCAGTTCCCATGAGTTCCCACTGAAAAAAAGCACTGGTTATACAAATGTATTAATTATAAATTATGCATATTTGGAAAAAATAAAAAACTTGGTGCCTAATTTACATTATTTTATACCAATCGAAACTAAAGTTTTTTTTAAAAATCCAAAAAACCCATTCACAATATAAAATTACCCCCCCCCCACCACACCGCCCATTTCTGTCTAGGGATCAGGAAGTGCACGCTCTCAGGTTGAGCTTACAGTAAATGTCTTACCTTGGAAGAGAGCGTGGAAAGCGAATGTAAAAGCCAGCAGCACAAAGAGATAGATAAACAAGAACTTGAACACATCTCTGATGATCATAATCTGAATGAGCCGCCAAAAGTAGTTGATAACTTTAAAGCCTCGAGTTAAGGAAATAGTAAACATCCAACCTTTAATAAAATAAAATAATTTTTTTCAATGAAAATAAAAATTAAAACAATAAAAGAACTTTGAGAAAGCCAGTAAAAAAGAAAACACAAAGCTAAAAATTTCACCAATGGCTACTTAAGAACAAAGAATTTTTTCAACTCAATTATATGCAGCCCTTTTATTAGTGAACTAGCCTAAATCTAAATGCTGTTCAATTATTGGTCAACTCAACTATACACAGTGCCATGATTAATGAAGTAGCCTCTATGCTATCCAAAACTCACCTATACACAGTGCAATAGCCAGGAAGAAGTCCTTATAGCCGTAATCAACCACATACATTATGATCCATGAGATGACAAATATGGAGTAGACCAGCCCCACACCTATAGACATAACTGTTTTTACCTTGGCCACAGGGCCACTTTGAGAAATTTTGGACCTGGGGACAGTGCAGTGAATGTAACACATTTTACATATTGATCCAAGTGATATCAATTTAAATGAAATATTTCCAACACTTTATATTAACTTAGCTCTAGCTTAATAAGCTAAATATAAATATTTTATTTTCAGCATCTGCAAATTTATGAAACTCCTGAAAATGGTTATGATTCTATCTTATGACCTTTTGATATTTGTAAAGCCTTGGCAACAGTCTCAATGATATTTTCCACCTCTTATATTTTGTTCATACATTTTCTTGTTATAGGAAGCAGTGATATTTCATATTATCCAATTTTTGGAAAGCTATTAATTTTACATGTTCACCTCTTTTCTATGTAAGAACCCCATCAGATGTCTTTAAAATGGATCAATAAAATGGCTTTAAAGAATTCCAATAGACTTAAACATGTAAAGTGTTCTAGTAATTTTAGTTACTATTTCAAATAGTTGGAAAATTGGTGATATTTTGTCAGGCATCACATGTAAATGTGTCAGGCTGCATGAAACCTGCAGGCCAGGGGTTAAACCACCTGAACTAAACTTTATAAAAATAAAAATAATTAATTTTAATTTTAATTTTATTAAAGCGACAAACTGAATAACTAAAAATAATCTTGAAACTTGTTCAAACCCTGTATTGAGGAATTGATACTCACCTGATTGAAAGTTCTTTCATACAAAATAATTTGTATGTATTGTAGAAAACAAAGAAAGCTGGTTCTAGAGGTACAATTGATAGAATCACCTGATTGAAAGTTATTTCATACAAAATAGTTTGTATGTATCATAGAAAACAAAGAAAGCTGGTTCTAGAGGTACAATTGATAGACTCACCTGAATGAAAGTTCTTTCATGCAAAATAGTTTGTATGTATCATAGAAAACAAAGAAAGCTGGTTCCAGAGGTACAATGATGTAGGTCACTAAAGTGGGGGCATCGGTGTCCCTCCCTCCAGGTTTAGCTCGACTGTTGTACAAGAGGGTCAGTCCAGACCAGCTGAGGATTATTGGTACTATAACTACAACTGTTGTCAGTCCAGATCAGCTTGAGAGTTAGTAATAATTTAAGTCATTTAATTTTTTAAAATAGTTTTATAAACTAATAAAGGTAGAATGACTTTTTCAGTTTACTACAGATGTTAAAGAAATCCGACAACTAGCTCAACACAACACCACTTATCGTATGAAATATGAAAAACAAATGGGTTTTAAAAAATATGAAAACGTCAAATATTTGAACTGGAGGATGTACAGAATGAGTTGTTAGATCATTGTAGGTGGCTGTTCATATATTCTATAATATTTTTGATGTGCATGACTCTGACCTGAATAAACTCATGTAAATTACGTGGACAATCATTATAATAGCATACGTCCAGGCTGCCACTGAACTGTAAGCCTTTTCAATCTCACTAAATGGCTGAAGAAATAAATACACAATTTACATGAAGGTCCAAAGTTAATTGACTTAGGAAGATTTCTAAAAACAAATCTTAAATAAGAAAATAGACATGAATGTGGCATCTAAATATCAATAATTAATTAATTTTTATTGATAGCATTTACTCATAATTATTATTTCAGTAGTAAACATTTCCAGAATTACTTTGCCCTATTTATAAAATGGGATTATCTTTAAGTTCTTTCACTAAGCTTTTTCAAGGATGAACACCAACAGGTGAATAAAAAGTTAACAATATATGTTAGTGCCATCTGTACAGTATGTATGCATATGCAAGTTTTTTTTGAAAATTTTGTGTATTTATGTTTATCTGAACCAAAAACCATATTTACATCTTAAATTCTTTAAAAAGGTCAAGCAATGTTTTGTAGTAATTATTGTCTTAATGATTACTTGTATCACTAGACACTATCTATTACAGTTGCTCCTTCCATACAGATAATTATTATCTGTAACAGATAAGATAAGATAAGATTACTACTTTGCTCTTTGTTCTTATATCCTAGATTTAATGATTTAACTAATGGTTTTCTTCTTGTCCATTTGAAATATTTTCCAAAAAATAAAGTTTCTTTTAATATAGCCTAACAATTTGTTGGATTTTTTATATTACTGTGTGGGGTACTGGGCTATATAAATTATCCAATTATTATTATGTTTTTTTTAATTAATTACTTCATTGATATGTATTCCATGAAAATGTCTCAATGGACTCAATAATGCTGCTCAAATGGTATTAAGAATTACAGTAATTTATAAATAAATGCATATTTGATTTTGTGTGGGTTTTTTATTATTTTTATTTAGAGGGGTGAAACGTGTGTAATAAATATAGTTGGGTAACAGGAACGTGTGTAATAAATATAGTTGGGTAACAGGAACGTGTGTAATAAATATAGTTGGATAACAGGAACGTGTGTAATAAATATAGTTGGGTAACAGGAACGTGTGTAATAAATATAGTTGGGTAACAGGAACGTGTAATAAATATAGTTGGGTAACAGGAACGTGTAATAAATATAGTTGGGTAACAGGAACGTGTGTAATAAATATAGTTGGGTAACAGGAACGTGTGTAATAAATATAGTTGGGTAACAGGAACGTGTGTAATAAATATAGTTGGGTAACAGGAACGTGTGTAATAAATATAGTTGGGTAGCAGGAGAAGTTGTTAAAATGTGAACTTATGGATGGCCCCGTGCTATCTTTACTAAATGACACCCTAGTCCAACTCTATGAAGTTGAAAGCCCCATCTTACACCTACATAAACAAATTAGATATATTCTTCTTTTTTGCTCCCCATGTATGCCACTTATACAAACATTAACTTTTGTACCTGAAGATCTAGAATCTTGGCCACATTTTGAGGTCTATCCTGTCCACTAGCAAGCAGCCATTCAAGACGAGAGGGGTGTCCTTTGACAAACATTGCAACATGTAAGTCATTGCTCCTAGGAGTTATTCCTGTGACATCATAGCGGACATATTTGCCCACCTGATAAAACTTTGGCATTACATCTTATGTGTAAAAAAAAGAGTACATAAAAGAAAACTACAGTATATATATTTATTACTTATATAAAGAGACACAATATATACCAATACATCAAAGTTTATACTCATGTCAATCAAAATTTCCATGTTTTAAGGGGTATCATCATCTATGTAAGAGATGACACCAAGGCTAGGTTGAGGGATCCCAAAAATGCTAAATGGAAAATTTACTTGACAGATTATTTCTGTGGAGAAAACTTTGATATAAAGTGGTACCTTGAGATATGATTGTTTCAAGAAACGAAAGATCCAAGATACGAAAGGCCACTGAAAGAATTTTTTGTTCCAAAATATAAAAAAATCCAAGGTAAAAAAAACACACAGCTGACAACACTGGAAATAAAGTGACATTTAAAACTTTAATAAGAATGCAGAACTAGAAACAAACCATGGATAAGCGTATGTCGCAATAATATTCTGTATAGATTATAGATGGAGCATCTGTAACAGAAAAGATAAGATGTCATTTAACGTGCCACCAACAGCTCTGCTCTCCTATAGGTCAATTCCAGCCCTATAGCTGTGTCACAGCTGTGTGTTCTTGCGTGTAATGCATGCTTTATTTACTGTGTAGTTGGTTTTGTGTTAGTGTCCTAACTTTGTGAATATTTTCCTGCAATCCTGCATTCTTATTAGAGTTTTAAATGTTGATAAAGTGTTGGCTTTCCTGGTTTCTTCAGGTAACCCATTCCACACCCGAATTCCGGACGGGAAGGACGAAAATTTGTATGAGTTTGTTCTTGCATACGGAATAAGTTGCATAAGGTGCACTTTTATAGCCATGTAGTCTAAGAAATAAATAATGAATCGCCTCATTCAAAAAGTAAAAGTTTACATTTGCATACATATTATATTTCATTTATTTTATTGTTTTCATTGTTTTATTATTATTTATTTATTTGTTTTATAATGTGTAGTGTTAAGGATTGCAGAATCCTACTTTGTTTTTCTACAGTTTACCATGATATTTTCCAATTGTTAGTGTTGTTTCTGTGTGGCTTGGAACTGATTAGGTATTTTACATGTAAATCTTTGTTCGATATACGAAAGATACAAGTTGCGAAAACCACCCAGGAACGGATTAGTTTTGTATCTCAAGGTACCACTACACACATAATTGATGTATCTTAATGTACTTTATTGATCACAGTCTACCTTTTTTTACTTTTATTATTTTTTTTCTTCTTAGAGAAACAACAGAATTTTAAGATTATCCTTATTTTACATATCTCTAATTCTTTTTTTAAAAAAAAGAAGTAAAATATTTATCAAATTCTTACACCTCAAATGCCATGACATTGTTTATTGTGATAAAAAACTTGACAACACAACTGGCTCCCATTTTGCAGGCAAGGTCAAGGACACTGAGATCTTCATTGTTGCTTCTCTCGCAGATAAGGTTAAGGATGGCTTGTCTCCTTATGTCTATGGCTGACTGGTGATCTTTGCTGTCAGGTAATTTGATCTTCTTCACTGATGAGTACCACTTTGGGATTTGAAACAGTTTTAATTTTCAAGTGTCATTGAAATGAAAGGAAACCCCATTTCAAATTATTCAATGTCAAAATCTTCTAATAAAGAATCAGGTAAATCTACAGTTATTCTGTTTATATGTTGGAAAGAGTTTTATTTCAATTTTTTAAAAGCTTCATAAAATTTCAATTCAAAAATGAAATAATTTAGTTAAGGGACTAAATTGATATTTTCATGTGATAAATTTTCTTAGCTAAGTAATGGTTTGCTATGTAAGTTCACTTTTACTGTGCAATAGGAAATACTGAAAAAAAAGATTTAAATGGATAGGATACTGCATTGTGCAGAAAACCATGTCAAATCTTGGAAAAGCTGTTAAGTCTAGGCATTCAACTTAATTTTGAAAATATCACTTTCATCTTATCAATTATTATATATGTTACATTTTCAGAATTTAAACACAAATTTATTTAATAAAATTAAACAAAATATTGAATAAGGTGCAAGTAATTTCACAAAATTAACAAAGTGCAGGATAAAGTGGAGTTCTCTCTATAATGGACTCACCTGAGGAGATCTCTCTAGAATGGACTCACCTGAGGAGATCTCTCTAGAATGGACTCACCTGAGGAGATCTCTCTAGAATGGACTCACCTGAGGAGATCTCTCTAGAATGGACTCACCTGAGGAGATCTCTCTAGAATGGACTCACCTGAGGAGATCTCTCTAGAATAGACTCACCTGAGGAGCTCTCTCTAGAATGGACTCACCTGAGGAGCTCTCTAGAATGGACTCACCTTAGGAGATCTCTCTAGAATGGACTCACCTGAGGAGTTCTCTCTAGAATGGACTCACCTGAGGAGATCTCTCTAGAATGGACTCACCTGAGGCGATCTCTCTAGAATGAACTCACATGAGGAGATCTCTCTAGAATGGACTCAACTGAGGAGATCTCTCTAGAATGGACTCACCTGAGGAGATCTCTCTAGAATGGACTCACATGAGGAGATCTCTCTAGAATGGACTCACATGAGGAGATCTCTCTAGAATGGACTCACATGAGGAGATCTCTCTAGAATGGACTCACCTGAGGAGCTCTCTCTAGAATGGACTCACCTGAGGAGATCTCTCTAGAATGGACTCACCTGAGGAGCTCTCTCTAGAATGGACTCACCCGAGGAGCTCTCTAGAATGGACTCACCTGAGGAGATCTCTCTAGAATGGACTCACCTGAGGAGTTCTCTCTAGAATGGACTCACCTGAAGAGATCTCTCTAGAATGGACTCACCTGAGGAGATCTCTCTAGAATGGACTTACCTGAGGCGATCTCTCTAGAATGAACTCACATGAGGAGATCTCTCTAGAATGGACTAAACTGAGGAGATCTCTCTAGAATGGACTCACCTGAGGAGATCTCTCTAGAATGGACTCACATGAGGAGATCTCTCTAGAATGGACTCAACTGAGGAGATCTCTCTAGAATTGACTCACCTGAGGAGATCTCTCTAGAATTGACTCACCTGAGATCTCTCTAGAATGGACTTACCTGAGGAGATCTCTCTAGAATGGACTCACCTGAGGAGATCTCTCTAGAATGGACTCACCTGTGGAGATCTCTCTAGAATTGACTCACCTGAGGAGATCTCTCTAAAATGGACTCAACTGAGGAGATCTCTCTAGAATGGACTCACCTGAGGAGATCTCTCTAGAATAGACTCACCTGAGGAGATCTCTCTAGAATGTACTCACCTGAGGAGCTCTCTCTAGAATAGTTGCAATAATTTCAAGATATCGTGAGCTGTGTGTGGGGTCAGTAACTGTGAGGGTAGTCAACATGTGGAGCACTGTGTTTCCCTTGTGGTCAGCTAGTGAAATATCTGCACCAAACAGCATCAGGCGTTTGACACTGTCCAGGAATCCTTCTCTGGCAAAGAATATTAAAACAATACTAATGTAAACTTATCTTATTTCAATTCCATCATGTAGAGAACAAATGATTAATAAAGAAAAGATGAATTTAACATTTTAATTATTTTTTTTAAATTCATTGAGCTCTGACTTTTTAAAACAATAACTAGAAAATATGGGCTCAGTTATAGAGTTACATGTATGATGAAAACTATCTCAACTATTTCAAGAAACAACAAAGAATATCCTCACCTTGCAGCTAGATGCAGACATGTCTGTAGTTTTTTATTTTGATGGTTGATGTCACAATCTCGTTTCATGGCATCAAATATGTCTAACATCATTTCTAGAATTTCTGGTTCTCCAGGCCTTAAAATTTAGATTTAAGTCATTTATCAGATAAAACAAGAAAAAATAAATCTTGATGAAATCATTCATGAAAATGTTCATAACCTCACTGAGGATAAATTTACAATGCTTGAAATTATAGATTATATTTTGGAGACAATGCTAAGTGCTACTTTCCAAATTTAATAAAATATTTTTGACAAAGCCTTAACATTAATAAAAAAATAATGGCATATTTTAAATGGAAGTATATATAATATAGTATTTTTCTAAATAATTTTTTTCAATGTCCTTTTGGTTCAACAAATAGCTTTTCAAATTCAAGTTAACTATTTTCCCATTTTTCTCCTTCCCATTTTTAAACCCTATATATTAACTCGTGGCGTTTGCTTGATTGCTTGATGCCTTGAATACCGAAAAAACTTTGTATCGATTTTTAACCCACTTACTCATTTGCTAGTGAGCTGAAATTTTGCAAGCAGACTCGTGCTGATGATAAAAATGTTCTATCAAAATTTCAGATGGATCGAATGTACTGTAATTAAATTAATGAATCTTTAGATTATCTTTATTTATCTCTATGTAACATGTTAATTTGTGAGCTAGAGTGTCGCGGTGCATATTATATTGAACAACCTTTTTAATACTTTCCTGTCGCGCTGTGCGGTGCGTATTATATTAACGATACTTTTTAAAAATATATTCCCGATCTGTAAATGAAAATGCTAATAATTGCTAGTCTGTCTCACGGTGCGCACTATCTTAAACATGTTTTATAACCCTTTTCCCGTGATCAAATCCAGCTGAAATTTAGCAGGCAGACTGTAGTTTTTTTTACTATAAATCCTTTATATATTTGAGACATAACTAAAATTTTGGATTTTTTTTGTTGTCATGTGATGTGTATTATAATGAACATTCTTTTAGTTTTGTCTCATATATAAAGGATTTATAGTTAAAAACTTGGTTTTTTTAATGGTTTTTTTTAATTTATAGAGCCATCTTGTTACCATTTCAAGTTATTGCCTTTACTTTATTGGTTTTAGTGTGAGTCTACATATTTTTGAAGCCGTTAAATTCTTTTGATATTTTTCAAAATAATTTCATAACTATAAACAATTAAGCATATTTTTAAATGAAAGGGACAACCAAGTTTTACCTGACAGCCTCATGAAGGGCTTTATTGCCCAAAACATTTGCTACTTTAAAATCTAATTAAACGAAACTCCCACAAAACATTTTCTCTGGCATATCTAGCTGCTATGTGCAGAGGAGTATTTCCTTCACTGGAAAAGAGCAAAAAAAGTAACGTATTACGTGGGGACTATGTACATGAAAATTTGCAACCAGCTTTTATTGTATAAGTTGAAAAAAAAATCTCATACTAAAGAAAACATACATGCTAAAAATATCAGCTAAATAAAATAAAAACTCCCCCACACTTTTTGAGGCAAAAAAATAATATTAAATAAGCTGAATAAGACAAAAATAAACAACACAGCT
>CALYLW010000426.1:534028-575988 GCA_944989445.1 Ampullaceana balthica
AAGAAATCTTAATACATGTATCAATATAACTTCATAATAGGAATGATAGGAATGGACTTAATTTTTTTTTAAATTTCAAAGTAGTTTATTCTTTTAATATATGATCAACATTTTTTGTTATTGAAAAATGCTAGAAAGATTTTTAGACTTTGAAACATGCAAATTATTCGGCTTCTTGTCAAAAGTATTTATGGCAAATTATTTTCAGATGTAATGAACCTTGTGTGTTTCTGATGTTGACGAGGACCTTGCACTGAATAAGTTCTAGAACAGCTTTATGGTGACCTCTGGCACAAGCTTCATGAAGGGCAGTGTTCCCAGACTTGTTAGTGCTATTTATGTCCAACTACACAAGTTAACAAAAAAGTGTTTGATAATAATGTGAGATAAATTTGTAATTAAATTTTATGTAACATTCTTTTTTATTCCAGCCCCTCAAAAATAATATAACACATAAAAGTTTTTTTTTAAACTTCTTTATTTGAAGATTAAATTCTTAATTCAAATCTATCAGCAATTTGGCGGCTGGATAGTGAAGGCAATAGTGCGCTCGCCTCACAAGCTGAGGGGTGTGGGATCGAGCCCACATTAAAGCCACTATAAAAATGTTGATGAATGACTAACGCTAAGAAATTTAAGTCATCCGCTGACCTGGAGAGGGATGGGCGCCGCCAAGTTCTACTAAGCCTGAGAATGCTACAATGGAAATATTAGAACCCCCTACGACCTCCAAAAAAAAAGTTATGGGACACACAAAAAAAATATGCAATTGAATGATTTTTTAATAAATAATTTATAAATTATACATTAATTAACTACGTATATAGACACTTTAAGACAAGAACTAGCCATTTTATGAAACTTTTTTATAACTTGAGCTTGATTGTTGATGGCTGCAATATGGATAGAGTTGTTACCCTCTTCATCTGTTGCCCTGACATCAATCTGAAATAAAACATGCTTAGATAAAGTTAAATTATTTGCTTGATTATATACAGGACAGATAATGTTATGACATGTGGGAAACCAGTGAAGGGAAAAACTGAAAAAGAATGTAACAAAAATCACATTTTTTAGTCTTAATTTTCATTTATTCAATCAATTACATTTTTTTACAGCCTTTTTTGACTCATTACTTAGCATCTTCCTCTGATACTGAAATTCCTGTTTTCTGATATATTTTTTTCTATTACAATAATGAGACATTTTATTTGATTTTTTGTTGTAATTGAGTCAATCTTGATTTATAGGTGTTTCAAACTTTCACTTTCATAAAAAACTGTATGACTCTTCTCGAATTTTCGATATTTACACTTATTTTTTTTTCAACAAAAAAATGTTTAAAAAAATTCACCTCTCATTAACTGTCAAATAATATTTCAATTTTGAATGAGAACCCATTTTATTATGTCTCTTAAAATGAAAATTTTGCACATACAATTTTTGGAGTTGGGATGGAGCGGAGTGGAGCGGTACTAAAGAAAACTGGAATGTTCTGTGTTCACAAAAAGGCTCCAAAACCAATAAAAATAAAAACAGCCTTTAACTGATGAAAGTTTGAACCATTCTTAGTTAATACACTAAAAATTATAATTCATTAATATTTCAAAACTAACCTAATGAATATTAGGCATAATTATTACACAGAATCTTTAGGTTACTGCCCTATATTTTATTAATCAAATAATGCCAACTTTTAAAACCCTGGGTAAATATAAGCGATACCTTCATTGCACACAACAGTTTCATCTTTTTTATATCGCCAACAGATGCCGCCAAATTCAACAAAGAATTGATTCCTGATTTCAGGTTTTCTGAACAGTACAACCGGCAGTGTTACTATGCAATCGTATAATCGTAACAGAAAAGATTACACATTGTAAATTTAATACTAATAAGATAGATGACTATAGGCTACAGAAATACATTTAAAAAAACTTCTACACCTATGAATAATTTGCGGATAAGTCTTAATAATTGAAAATAAAATATATGAATTTGATTGGGAAAAAAACATAGTAACAATATATATCTTCAGAAATAAATTAATCTAAATCATTGCTACTTTAATCAAGTTATTTCCTTTTTTGTTTTACCATCATCAATTAATTCCCCTTCTCTCCTTCTTTGGTGAATCACCAACAACTTCAATATGATGTCATCATCATTTTTGACAGCTAATGTCCACACGTCTTCGTCCATCACATTTTTGTGTTCTACATTAGCCCCAAGTTGCAGCTGTAAATAGAGCAATAATGACAATAAACAGTGGAATTGTAATTTTTACGTTTATTTTTATCTGAATGATGTCATCTAGCTAAAATCCAATCAAAGGTCAAGTAAGTAGGTGATTGACTCTTTGAGTGGTTATTCTATTACATCAAGTGCGGGACTTATTATTGTTTAATTAATTTTTTTTTAAATTATAATTTATGGGTTTGTAAAAACGTTATCTACTGTAAAGAATTCTAAATATTCTTGTAAATTTTGAACATAGAATCGCTCAACATAAAAATACTATCGACAGTAAAATTTTTAAACATTTAAACCTCAGGGATAAGCAGGTGCCGATCAAAGTTTTTAGAAACCATCGGTAGATCAGAAGGAAGATCAAGACAGATTTTGTCACGTCCATCGTCCAATTTATAACCACTCGCATTGAGTTTTGTATACATTATAATACATCATTTTACCAATGTCTGCAGCGCAGACGGCCTTCCATGTTTAGCAGCAAGAAGTAAAGCTGTGTTTCCTCTGTCATCAACAGCATCTATTTTAGCGCCTTTTCCTACGAGAATCTGGGGGAAAATAATTTGATCACAATAAGTTCAATAAGGAAAATTTATTAAACAAATCTATTCCATCAAAGATTTTAAAAATCTAAATATGATTTTTGAAAAAGGAAATCTTTTATTCAAATTGAAAATGACCGCTAATTCCACGAATGATTTTCAAGCAGAGATCTAGGTTCAAAAAGCAACATTGTCTTTCCCGTGGGATATTATGTTTATTTAAATAGACGCGTTTCAAGTACAAATCAAATATGATGGGACATTAAGGAACGGACAAATTTGTTTGGAATGTTTCCCAAAACTAAATTAAATTCCCATGCCTTAACACCATGTCATCTATAAGATCAAAGATTTACTTCATAAGTTTTTGCAGGCCACATCATAGTGAGATGAAAATCTTTACTTTTGAGAGTGATGTATGGATCTTTCTAATATCAGTTATTGTGTGCGTTTAACTGTGAGACTATAACTGCATCACACAACTCGGTTAATTTCTGCTTGTATATATATTTGATTTCATTTTAACATATTTTATAATTTTATTGACGGTTCATTGTTTCTCAAACAGTAGATTTCCTATTAGCCTCGCCTTTCTTTGGCCTTTACACTGGAGTCTCTGCTGCAGTAGGCTTGTTGTCAGGCTTCAGGTTAGATTACCAAACCACTTTATACTATTATGTATTGTTTCTTTGGTCATTAAACGATGCAATAGAAAATAATGGGCCACTACCAGCTAATTAAGATAAGAATGACAAAATTATAAGAAAATTGGACTATTCTCTACTCAGCATGCCACCGGAAGGATACGCTTGCCACATGGGCGGGTACATGAACTAAACAACCGTTTGTTAGATGCCAATTAGTGGAAAAGAAAAATCGCAAAAGATCTGGACGGAGAAATGTCTAATGTTTGCTGGATAAGCCGGACATAGCACTGAAATTAAAACTGCGGGTTGAAAGACTTGTTGAAACCTTTATAATTTATAACGTATTGGATCACATGAGATTTAAAAGAAGAATCACAATTTTAGGAAGGACCAGAGACAACAGTCCTACCTTTATTATTTTTGAGAACCCTTCTCTTCCTGCATAATGAATGGGTCTCTCTCCACCCCGAATTGAAAAATTCGGATCTGCACCAAACTCCAATAAAATGGACACTATTTCTAAGTAGCCAAGTACAGAGGCCAACACTATAGGGGCGACAAATCCAAACTTTCTCGTCTGATTCACGTCAGCACTCCCTTCCATGACCAACATGGCAACAGCCTCCACGTGACCGTAGCGCACGGCCCAGTATAGAGCAGTGGAACCTTTGTCGTTTTCCACATTTGGAAGTGCTCCTAATCGTAGCAATGCTGCGATGGTTGCCTGATGGCCCCAGCGTGACGCCCACAGAAGTGACGTATCTTTTTTAGCGTTGACGAGGTTCACATCCACGCCTTGTTCAATGATGAAAACAACGATTTCTGTGAACCCATAGTACGCTGCGAGGTGCAGGCAAGAAAAAGTTCTTGGCCTTTGACCTTTTATTTCGACGGGAGTTTCTTGGTTTAGAAGAGCGACTCGCTTTTGGGGGTTTGAGATTTTCGATATCAAACTTTGTACAAGAGCAAAGTCGTTTTGTTCTACAGCCTGGTGCAGTGCGTTCTTTTTGCCAACAATGTTAGAGGCACAGACATCAAACTGTTGATGAATCAAATCCTCGGGAACGCTCTCCAAGACAATGCTGGCTAGACTTTTACTGATATCCACAGAATAATGTAGAATGTTTTGGTTGTTGCTAGGGTCAAGGAATTCTTTGCTACACAGTTTTGAAATGTCTTGAATTCTGTCAAGAACATTTTTGAATTCATTTGATCCACTGATTAAAGCATCTGGGAAAAAAAAAGAATATATTACAAGTTTGAAAAAATGGCAGTAAAAAGATGAGGGCAACGTACTTCTAATTTCACACTGGAAAAAATGGATTAGATTTCAGAAGAGTTTCGGAAATTCTTTGATTTAAAACAAATTATATAGAGTTAACACAGTTTCATATTGGAAAAAGATTTAAGCTTGAAATAACAAATCTAGTTGGCTATAAAGAGACTGAGCATTGATATTTATAAAATAACAAATATAGTGGGCTATAAAGAGACTGAAAATTGATATTTATACAATAACAAATCTATTCGGCTATAAAGAGACTGAACATTGATATTTATACAATAACAAATCTAGTCGGCTATAAAAAGACTGAACATTGATATTTATAAAATAACAAATATAGTGGGCTATAAAGAGACTGAAAATTGATATTTATACAATAACAAATCTATTCGGCTATAAAGAGACTGAACATTTATATTTATACAATAACAAATCTAGTCGGCTATAAAAAGACTGAACATTGATATTTATAAAATAACAAATCTATTCGGCTATAAAGAGACTGAACATTGATATTTATACAATAACAAATCTATTCGGCTATAAAGAGACTAAACATTGATATTTATACAATAACAAATCTATTCGGCTATAAAGAGACTGAACATTGATATTTATACAATAACAAATCTATTCGGCTATAAAGAGACTGAACATTGATATTTATACAATAACAAATCTAGTCGGCTATAAAAAGACTGAGCATTTATATTTATAACATAACAAATCTAGTCGGCTATAAAGAGACTGAGCATTTATATATATATAATAACAAATCTAGTGGGCTATAAAGAGACTGAGCATTTACATTTATAAAATAACAAATCTAGTGGGCTATAAAGAGACTGAGCATTCATATTTATAAAATAACAAATATAGTGGGCTATAAAGAGACTGAGCATTTATATTTATAAAATAGCAGCCTACCTTTTAACTCTATCCAGGACACATTCCCTGCTACATCAGGTTTTTGTCTGCCTGAGTGACCTCCTGACCTTAACACGGCCGACGATGGCCTTGTGTCGTTAACACTGACTAAAATCTCGGACGTGGTCAGTGCGGACAGCTCTAGTACTTCTGGCACTCTGCTCTGTTAGACAGTTATGGAAGTCAGTTATATTTGAATTTTCGACAATATATTCCGATACTTTGAAGGATTATTAGTTAATGCATATTGTTAATACAAATCTAAACATCAGTGTAAATAGCCTAGACTATCAAAAGGCTTAGACAATAATGATCAAATAGACACAATATTACTAGACTTCTCAAAAGCATTTGACAAAGTTCACCACCTTAGTTTACTTAAAAAACTTAAATACTTTGGAATCTCAGGCCCCTTACATCATTGGATCCAAGACTTCCATTTTGGGCAGGGAGCAAACTGTAATAATTAATGGATCTAAATCTGCACCAATAAAGGTTAACTCAGGAGTTCCACAAGGAAACTGTGCTAGGTCCCTTACTCTTTTTAATTTATATAAATGATTTACCCAACAACATCTCAACAGGAACAAAAGTTAGGTTATTTGCTGATGATTGTATAATCTATAGAACAATTAAATCAGAACAAGATAGCAAAATTTTACAAAAAGACTTAGATGAATTGATTAAATGGGAAACTAACTGGAGTATGTCTTTCCACCCAGAAAAGTGTCAACTGTTAAGAGTAACAAAGAAAAAGAAACAAATAAATTCAAAATATTACATTCATGGAAAAGAACTGACCCAAACTAAAGATGCAAAATACTTAGGAGTCTTAATAAATGAGAAACTATCATGGAATCCCCATGTCAATGAAGTTATTAAAAAATCAAACAAAACCTTAGGCTTTATAAAAAGAAACTTTAACAAATGTAATAGAGATATAAAACTAAAATGCTACCTCACTTTGGTGAGACCTGTACTAGAATATGCATCTTCTGTATGGGACCCATCCACCAAAGAAAACATTGATAAACTAGAACAAATTCAAAAAAGAGCTGCCAGATTCATTACTGGAGAATATTCAAAACTGACAAGAATAACACCATTAGTTAAATCATTAAACCTTGAAACAACTAGAGGATAGAAGAACCAAGAGCAAAGTAGTAATCATACATAAAGCAATTAATTCTAATTTAGAAATACAACACAAAGATAACTTAATACAACCCTCAGATAGACATAAGGATAAAAACACCTTTCTTATTCCGTATGCAAGAACAAACACATACAAATTTTCGTTTCTTCCCGTCCGGAATTCGGGCGTGGAATGGGTTGCCTGAAGAAACCAGGAAAACCAACACTTTATCAACATTTAAATCTCTAATAAAAATGCAGGACTAAACACAAACCATAGATACGCGTAGGACGCAATAACCTTCTGTATAGAAGGAGCGTCTGTAATAAGATAAGATAAGATAAGACTATGTTCCGGGCGCATACAGGGACGGAATACGGAAAAATCACATAATAATGTTAGTTGGTATATAGTTAAAAGAAAAGGCTCTGTATTACAGTCTGTATATTGAAAAATGAAGTATCAAAGTTAAAAAAATAATTAAATAATTCTCTTATAAAACATATTAAAGTTGTTCTTGTAAACATTCGTTTCACTTCTGAATCTCTGTTCCCAACACTGTACCTTGCTCCGATTACAGCCGTAACACAAAGGTGATCCTGTTCCACTAGGGAATTAATTTATTTGGTGTGATCCCGTTGCTCGTCGGGGCCCCATTCTGAAATGGTTCTCAATAAATTATGTTTTCGATGTTTTGATCCCTTTTCACAATGAAATCCCACACCCAGTAGGATTGCAGTCCCCGATGGGATAAAGGTGTCTTGTGAAATTTCATTCCTTTCATGAGATACCTTTCCCCACAGCAGTAAATTTCAAAATGGGATACACTACTAGTTAACAAGGTAACGTGCCATTTGTTTGAATCACATTTTCTGATGACAGTCTGCACTTGGTAGGATTATTAAGGTATCAGCTAAATAACTATGGCTAACATTCATCAATAGATTTACTTAATGTTCCTAAAGTTTACCTACCTGCTGTTATGTAGCTTGGACCATTAAAAGAAAACACAATTTGGAATTATATAGAGCCTTTTAAAATAATCTTTAATTGTATTTTTAGCAATTTCTTAACTTTCTTGTTGGACTACCCGCCCTTGTCAAGTGTTTAATACGTCAGTGTGACCACCTACCTCTCGATTCTTCCTAAGAGCAACGAAGTCGCCGTCTTCAGAGGCGTCACCACCTTGCTGACCGTTCAGTGTCGTCTTCGAGGGCGCTGATCTAACTGCCATACCTGAAGCAATGAGATATTATAGCAGGACGTGAGAATCATTCTAAACTTGCGATTTAAAAAGAAGTAGTTATAAGCTGAAATTATAGGATTCGGTTTGTTGTTATAGGCTGTAGTTATTTGCTGTAATTAGTTATAGGCTGTTGTTATAGGCTGTAGTTATAGGCTGTTGTTATAGGATGTAGTTATAGGCTGTTGTTATAGGTTGTAGTTATAGGTAATAGTTTTAGCTCTAGAAACCTTAAACCCTAATGGAAATTTTGAAATAATATCTGAGCTAAAAGAAAACTTAATAGGTTAAGGTAATCGCTATTGACATAGACGCCAAGCTAAATTATTGCAGTTGTGATTTACTCAATACCTCTTAGGTTCATGTGGGAGAAGACAGAAATTTAAAGCGAATCGGCAAACAAAATAATATAAACACTTTGTCCGCCCACCGTCCGTCCGCCTATAACATTTATTTTGTAGGTAATCAAACATACTTTATTATAATTATGAAATAATATTAATTTTGAAAAAGGCTTTAAAGAATATCAAAATTTTGACTCACCTTTCTGCGGCAAGAATTAATTGGCAAATACTTCTAACATTACGGCTGATTACTTCTAAGATTACTGCTGATTACTTCTAACATTACTGCTGATTACTTCTATCATTACTGATTATGAATTCCAACTTCCTATACAAAAATGTGTGTGTGTGGAAAGAACAATTTCACAAACGGTCGCTGCAATCAGATCATGGCTAGTGGGACGCAACTTTCAAATGATTAAATAATTAGAACTCTGTTTAATCCATGGTCCTCTTCTTATTAAAGACTATAAGTTAATGAAACCCTGCCGTATTTTAGGTTTCTTATTCAGTAATATTAGCACATCCTTTTTAAATATTAGCATATCACTAGTATCAAATTACTGATTACCTAAAACAATCAATGGCGCTGGATCTGAGAAGTATCACTGCACTGTAAAAACAGATTAGCTGTAATGAATATAGACTTGAAGGAGCAATTTAACTGGGGTCTGCGGTCACCGATATAAGGAACAATTCATGTGTGGATAAGTGGTGTAGTATGTTCATTTTTATTGATCGTCTTTACACGAATGGATCATTGTCTTCATTCGATCACACGGCTTGTTTTGTATAATGAATGCAAATGATTCCCGGCACCATTGATAAAATACGTGACGATTGCATGTCATAGACGTGCCTGTGTGTGTGTGTTTGTGTGTCTGTGTGTGTGTGCGAGGTAAGGTTTGAGGATACGCCCAAGGTCAACTATTTTAAGGTCATATATTTTAAAATGCGTCTATATTATATAGTATAACAGTAATATATATTTTAAAATGCGTCTATATTATATAGTATAACAGTAATATATATTTTAAAATGCGTCTATATTATATAGTATAACAGTAATATATATTTTAAAATGCGTCTATATTATATAGTATAACAGTAATATATATTTTAAAATGCGTCTATATTATATGGTATAACAGTAATATAACATTTACATGATGGGCCATAACCCAGGCTTCCAAAATGAATTCCCAAATCTTTAGATTTCTTCCCCCCCCCCTTTTAGCAATCCCCTCACCCCCACCCCCTTCCCAAACAAAATTAATTAATTAATAACTAAAACTGCCCAATCTTTACATTTATTTTCGTTCCCTTGTAATTTGGTTCCAAGACTCAAGCCGCCCGACTAGTCAATGTTTCAACGTGTTCCTTGGGCCCACATACATTCCTCTTATCTAATAAGTTGCTAGTTTGTCTGCACAGAACTCCCCAGAGTAGATACCACAATAAAAAATACGTCTGAAAAGTTTTTTTGTAAGAGTTAAACTGCTGTCATTCCTTGAATTTAAATGCATTAATTTATCATGATTTACTAAAAGAAAATGCCGTTGAAGCGGACTCTCAGTTACACAGCTTATCAGTTAATTTGTCTCAAATCTCGTTAGACAACGAGGATACGACACAGGGACCACGAGATCTTAATTAAAGATCACAATTATTTAATATAGTTAAGATCTTATTGAAGTAAAAAAGAAACATATTTGAAATAATTTAATCTTTGACCAGCTATAAAGATAGATTACTGTATATGTATTTAAAATGATGCAAAATGCATGCAAACAGTGGGTGAAGTCAAGTTTTAGATAATCTTCCGATTATACAATCTATTGACAAAAGATAAGAAGTAGATTAGCGAAACTTGACCTCAACCAGTGATTAAATAATAAAAAGGAAACAAAACAGTTTGACTAAAAAAAAAGACTAGATTGACAAATTATGTGACCAACTCATGTGCTATATTGAATCTCTTTAGTATGGTCCTGTGACTTATGTTTAATTCAAAAATATTCACTGGACATCATCTTACAACGGTGAAGTGAAGTGTTCATCCATAGTTACGACTGACATCAATCTTTCACCATCATCGTTTCCTGGAAGGATGATTTCAGACAGATCAACTCGTCCTCATCTAGCCACTCAACAGCCTCTGCATGTACATTTGCTCTTCTGGCAATAACTGCAGTGGCTTCTCTTTTTCTTCTAGCAGCGATTCTCAAAGTACGAATGAGTTTTATCTGATTTGATTCTTGAATGGTTCGGGTGGACACATTCTCCTGAGCCCGAGCTCTGTGTTGTCCTGCATGTTCCTTCAACATTTTTTGTGAGGCAAAATATAAGTGACATACTTTGCAAAGTCGATCAAATAAGCTGGTAATCATATGGTTGTACTTTTAAAACTCCTGTTGATCTTGGCATAATGTCATCAAAATTGAGAGTTTGTGCTACAAACAAGGAAGGAAATTTATGAGAATCTGCATCTGCTCTTTCTGAAGCTCTAAGGGGCTGTCCATAAATGACGTCACGCGATTTTTGACCCCCCCCTCGTCACGCGACGTCACAAAAACTTAGACCCCCCTCTAAAAATACGTCACAAAACTTTGACAAAAAAAAACAACCAAAAACAACAACAACAAAAACAAAAAAAACAACAACTTTATTTTCTATTTGAAAATAAGTATGTTTCAAATCACTTTTATTGTCATTTAAGTATTTATTATTTATTTAGTGAAGATCTACATTGTAATATCGTAACCCGCGTGAAGCATTTTAAAAAAAAAGTTTAACCGGCCTTCAGAAAACGAACTGTGTTAACATCCTTAGCTTATATTTTATTTTAATGCATACAAATTAAACATTGACTATTAGTCATCACGGTTAACATCTTTGTTTAGAAAAATAATTATTTAAAAATAACATTTTAAAAATGTATTTTTTTAAAATCCCTCAATTGACTGACGTAAGAAAGAGGTCGGCGAACAGAGGTAAATAACCTGAACTGGGGTCAAAAAGGGAATTCTTGGGGGTAATGCAGACTCATTTGGGACATATAACATCCACTACAATCCGCTAGATATATTAAAATACGTCATGTGTACGTGTACGGTTGGAACATATGCCCATTATTAAACCGGTTCCTTCCAGAAAATGCATTTTTTTAAAAAATTGACAACTATGTAGATTTCTTACCTACGCACTATATGAAGACACCTAACTCTACCCTACTTTCATTTATATTGACACGAGTGACAATAATCTTAATCCACATGACTTGTCTTTATCACGTATCATTTCTGTGATATTTAAAATTAATGCCTTAAAAACTGAGCTAAGAAGAAAAGTTGTTTTGGCTCCTCTCGATTGCGATGTAAAGAATTTGATGCATTCAATAAAGTTAATGAATACTTGATTAATTTTAAATGGACTCATTTACCATTATATCTAGAACAGTGCTTCTAAACTTTTTAGTATTGCGGACCAGCAGGATATTTTTCCATTGCGACAGGGACCGGTGCACTATTTTCCCTGCACTGACAATTTTTTCTGTTTTTTTTTAGAACATCTGCGGACCGGCAGCGGATGGCCCACGGACCAGCACCGGTCCGCGGACCACCACTTCGAGAAGCACTGACCAAGAAGACTTGAATGGCCAAGGGTGTTTGACAAAAAAACAATCGAACAATTATATCAAACTTAAAACGTTTTTAATTCTATCAAATAGATCCCCCCTCCCCTTTTAAAGAAAAAGGATATTTCGTGTCGTTTTGACTTAAAATATCTACACATAATTCTAATCAAATCATTTTTAGACACTTGTCATGCTTGTAAAACTCACAAGTAGCATTTGGGGGGGGGGCTAAAGACGCTCCCCAAATCCCCGAGTCATGTGAGCAGGACCTAGAGTCGGGGTGGGGGGGGAACCAAACGGAGCTGCGGTTACATCACAAATGATTTGATGTCAACATCAAACGACGCAGTGTAACAATTTCATATGTTATCTTGTGGATTTTCAAACTTAAGGATTATAATTAGATTTTAATTTTCGTGTCTTGATAGCATACGCCAACCAGCGTCTGATGTCCTACCGACCAGCACATTGAGAAGCACTGATTTTATTTAAAAAAGTCATTAAATAAATTGTAAGCGACCAAATATTTCAGCGGAAGTTTTATTTAAAGTTACCCTTTTGATGTGACGTCACATTTCTTCAACCCCCATCCCTCCCCCTCGTCACGCATCGTCTCAAAAGTGTGACCCCCTCCCCCCTCTCGGTGCGTGACGTCATTTATGGACGGCCCCTAAGTCCATCAGTTGTTTGGTTGATTGGGATTGGAGGAGGGAAGAATCTTGAAGGTAAAACGTTGAAATATGAGCTTCGTGTTTTGTCGCAACATTTCATGTCCTGATATTTAACAATTTGATTGAAATATTGGCTGGTGCGAAGATGATTGTCAAACCATTCCTGATCCTTCCATATCAGTCATGCTGCATCCAATTCAGATTTATGAACAACACATTTAGGAGATACGCATTTCATGCTATTTTGACATAAAACTAATTATAATGTTTCACAAAATATTTGAAAATTATTTTTAAAGCTATTTAAATTCTTCTAAAATTATAAATAAGTTAGAAAAAATAATTAAAAAAAAACACATGTGTGACATCACACATGGCCTGACCCCCTCCCCCTGTCACAAAATGTCACACTTTCTTACACCCCCTCCCCCCCTCGGAGCGTGACGTACTTTATGGACGGCCCCCTACCACACATCAAGTCACGTCACATTGTTATTTGGAGCGGAACCAGAAACAAAAACGTGTCCGTATAAGTGAAGCGTGGTAAAAACAAGCCTGCTCCTACAGTACAGGACACACACATTGTGTCATCAAAACATTAATTAAAGTTTGATTTATGGAAAAATACAAAATTTTTAATGTGTCGACGAGTAATGTTATTGGAAAGCTTTATCGCAGCCCAATGTTTTATGATATAGCTGCTCCTAAGGCTTGATGCAACTATAACTGACATTGATCGAACGATCCTTTAAAATTCTTCATTTGAAGTTTTCCGAGAAATTGTAAGCTGGTATTTCTGAGCATATGACAGCAAGAAAATCTTAGAAACGCCCGTGCACAAAGCAGGGGACAAAGTCGTGTCTATGTGATCGGTTCATGTGGATATCAAAACCGTCCTCTAGTCTTAAGCTTGGATGACAGCAATACATTGACATGCCAAGAACTTAGACTAATGTTTAATTTTCTCTTTGATAAATTACATTTAATTATGAAACCTGATTTTTCCCCCCCAAGCCACGAAACAGAGGCCTTTTATTTAATTTTAAAAAAAGAAAAGGACTATTTGTGTTAATATGAAACTTGAAACTTGTTTGGTTCAAATTGAAATTACAATAATAATAATAATAATAATAATAATAAGGAAGATAATAGTCATTATGTTTAGTTATGCTGCATATGCTTTTCAAGAAATGGTTTGTTTTTATATAATAGTGATCATGCATGTGCTTATGTGTGGTATCGTGCATGTATGAGTGTGTGCGTGTATGCAAATGTAATAGTTAAGAGAAATATTTTGGATTATTTTAGCGGGACTTTTTATACTATTATGTTCTTCTAGCTTAAATCTTTTATTTCTTTAAATACATGAAAAAAAAATTATTTGAGTCTAAACTTTTACTAAAATCTCAGAAGAGTTAGGATGGATTTAAAATCGATGAAAAATTGTTGTTACATATAATATTACAATGAAATACTGAAATCTAAAGAAATTATATATATAAAATACAAATAATGATACAAATCTGATTACTTAAATATTGACATTGAAAGTAATTATGATTACATAATATATTAAAACTAGATACTAGAGTTCAGTCAGTTTCAGTCTTCTGTAAATGTTGTCGCGCTGTGTATTATATTGAACATAATCAATACTTTTGGTAATCTATACTAATAAAAGGCAAAGCCCTCACTGACTCACTCACTCACTGACTGACTGATTCATCACTAATTCTCCAACTTCCCGTGTAGGTAGAAGCATGAAACTTTGGGAAATTGTCGAGTAGCCTCTCGCGACGAAAATTGGAGTAAAAGAATTTTAAAAATAACACTCATGGGGGCCGGGGGCCCAAAAACGTTTTTTTCCCTTATATGGCCTATATAAAATTTGAAAATCACCAATTCTCCCATTTCCCGAGTAGGCAGAAGCATGAAACTTTGGGAAATTGTTGAGTACAACCCCGCGATGGTAACGGGAGAAAAAAACATTTAAATTATCACTTCTTGGGGGCAGGGGGCCCAAATGAAGTTTTTTCCTTATATGAGCTATATAAAAACTAAAAATCACTAATTCTCCTATTTCCCGTGAAGATAGAAGCATGAAACTTGGGGTGGTTGTTAAGTTCACTTCCACGAAGGTAACAAGCAAAAAATATATTTAAATTATCACTGAATGGGGGCCGGGGGCCCAAATGTAGTTTTTTTCTTATATAAAAAATGACTCATCACTAATTCTCCAACTTCCCGTGTAGGTAGAAGCATGAAACTTTGGGAAGTTGTTGTGTCGCCTTTCGAGACGACAACTGGCGTAAAAGAATTTTACAATTTTACACTCATGGGGGCTGGGGCCCAAAAACGTTTTTTTCCTTATATGGCCTCTATAAAATTTGAAAATCACAAATTCTCCTATTTCCCGAGTAGGCAGAAGCATGAAACTTTTAGAAGTTGTTGAGGACAAACCCGCAATGGTAACAGGCGAAAAAAAATTAAATTATCACTTCCTGGGGGCCGGGGGCCCAAATGAAGTTCTTTCCTTATATGAGATTTATAAAAACTAAAAATCACTAATTCTCCTATTTCCCGTGTAGGTAGAAGCATGAAACACTAGGTAGTTGATAAGCACACTTCCACGATGGTAACAAGCGAAAAAAATATTTAAAATAACACTTAATGGGGTCCGGGGGCCCAAATGTAGTTTTTTTTCTTATATAAAAAACTGACTCATCACTAATTCCCAAACTTCCCGTGTAGGTATTAGCATGAAACTTTGGGAACTTGCTGAGTACAATCTCTCAACGATAATTGGCGAATAAGTATTTTAAAATTCACACTGTTGGGGGCCCGGGGCCAAAAAACGCTTTTTTTCGTTATATGGACTATATAGAATATGAAGTCACTAATTTTCTCATTTCTCGAGTAGGCAAAAGCATGAAACTTTGGGAAGTTGTTGAGTAAAAACCAGCGATAGCGACGGGAGGAAAAATAATTAAATTATAACTTCCTGGGGGCCGGGGGCCCAAATGAAGTTTTTTCCTTATATGAGCTATATAAAAACTAAAAATCACTAATTCTCATATTTCCCGTGTAGATAGAAGCATGAAACACTGGGTAGTTGATAAGCACACTTCCGCGATGGTAACAAGCGAAAAAAATATTTAAAATAACACTTAATGGGGTCCGGGGGCCCAAATGTAGTTTTTTCTTATATAAAAAACTGACTTATCACTAATTCTCCAACTTCCCGTGTAGGTATTAGCATGAAACTTTGGGAACTTGCTGAGTACATTCTCTCGACGATAATTGGCGAATAGGAATTTTAAATTCACACTGTTGGGGGCCCTGGGCCCAAAAACGCTTTTTTTCCTTATATGGACTATGTAAAATATGAAATCACTAATTTTCTCATTTCTCGAGTAGGCAAAAGCATGAAACTTTGGGAAGTGGTTGAGTACAAACCAGCGATAGCAACGGGAGAAAAAAATTAAATTATCACTTCCTGGGGGCCGGGGGCCCAAATGAAGTTTTTTTCCTTTTATGAGCTATATAAAAACTGAAAATAACAAATTCTCCTATTTCCCGTGTAGGTAGAAGCATGAAACTTGGGGCAGTTGTTGAGTACAATCCCGCGATGGTAACGGTAGAAAAAATATTTAAATTATCACTTCCTGGGGGCCGGGGGCCCAAATGAAGTTTTTTCCTTATATGAGCTTTATAAAAACTAAAAATCACTAATTCTCCTATTTCCCGTGTAGGTGGAAGCATAAAACTTGGGGTAGTTGTTAAGTACACTTCCACGATGGTAACAGGTAAAAACAATATTTAAATTATCACTTAATGGGGGTCGGGGGCCCAAATGTTTTTTTCTCAGATAAAAAAACTGACTCATCACTAATTGTCCAACTTTCCGTGTAGGTAGAATCATAAAACTTTGGGAAGTTGTTGAGTAGCCTCTCGCGACGAAAATTGGAGTAAAAGAATTTTACAATTTACACTCATGGGGGGCCGGGGGCCCAAAAACGTTTTTTTTCCTTATATGGCCTATATAAAATTTGAAAATCACCAATTCTCCCATTTCCCGTATAGGCAGAAGCCGCAATGGTAGCAGGCGAAAAAATAAATACATTATCACTTCCTAGGGGCCGGGGGCCCAAATGAAGTTTTTTCATTAAATGAGCTATATAAAAACTGAAAATCACAAATTCTCATATTTCCCATGTAGGTAGAACCATGAAACACTGGGGGGTTGATAAGTACACTTCCGCGATTTTAACAAGCGAAAACAATATTTAAATTATCAGTTAATGGGGGCCGGGGGCCCAAATGTAGTTTTTTTTATATTAAAAACTGACTCATCACTAATTCTCCAACTTTCCGTGTAGGTAGAAGAAGCATGAAACCTTGGGGAATTGTTAAGTAGCTTCTCGCGACGAAAATTGGCATAAAATAATTTTTAAATTCACACTCATTGGGGACGGGGGCCCAAAACCATTGTTTTCCTTATATGGGCAATATTAAAAGTAAAATCAATAATTCTCCTATTTTGCGAGTAGATAGAAGAATGAAACTTTGGGAAGATGTTGAGTACACTTCGGCGATATCAACAGGCAAAAAAATATTTAAATTTTCAAATACTGGGGTCCGGGGGCCCAAATAAAGTTTTTTTCTTTATGGGAGCTATATAAAAACTGAAAATCACAAATTCTTATGTTTCCCGTGTAGGTAGAAGCAAGAAACTCTGAGTAGTGGTAACAAACTAAAACATCATTTAAATTATTACATAGTGGGGGCCGGGGGCCTAAATGTAGTTTTTTCCTGATATGAGCTAAATAAAATATGAAAATCACTAATTCTTCTATTTCCCGTAAAGTTGGAAGCATGAAACTTTGGGCAGTTGTTAAGTAACATTCCGCAATGGTAATAGGTAAAAAAAAGTATATAAATTATCACTTACTGGGGACCGGGGGCCCAAATTTAGTTTTTTCTAATATTAAAATCTGACTCAACACTAATTCTACAACTTCCCGTGAATGGAGAAGCTAAAACTTTGGGAACTTGATTAGTACACTTTTATGACCATAAATGACGAAAAGAAAATTTTTAAATTTCACTCATGGGTGGCCGGGGCCCCAAAACCGTTTTTTTCCCGTATATGGGCTATATAAAACTGAATGAACACTAATTCCTCATCTTCCCATGTAGGTAGAAGCATGAAACTTTGGAAAGTTGTTGAGTACCCTCCCACAATGATAACAATCACAACCAAATATAAAATTATTATTCACTAGGGGGCCGGGGGCCCAAATGTAGTTTTTTTCTTATATGAGCTACATATAACAGACTCATCATTAAATATCTAACTTCCCGTGTAGTTAGGAGCACGAAACTTTGGGAAGTTGTTGAGTACCCTCCCGCAATGGTAGCAGATGAAAAAAAATATTTAATTATCAGCTCGATAGGATCACGGGAAGTGTGTCATTTTTTACTTTTCGTTTTTGTTTTTCTGCGGGACTACGACAGACAGACAGACCAGACGGTGAAGTTAAAATATGTATTATATTCATCATGATCCAGATTGAAATCAATTGGTGTTTTGAATTTGTGTTACGCGGGTTCTCAACGGTAACTGAAATCCTATTTTCCGCAGCATAGCGCGGGTATTTTGCTAGTGTCACACATATAAGGGATTTATAGTCAAAAACTTCGTTTTTACGGGTTGTTTAATTTGCTTTTGTTTTTCCGCCCGACTGACCGACCGCGAGCCCAAGACAGTGAAGTTAATATAAGGGATTTAAAAATGACGGAAGTTTTTCAAAATAAATCTATTTCAGCTGAAATCTAGTAATTTTGAAAAAATACGCATCAGAATAAAGAATTATATAATACAGAGCTTGCATTTATTTTTATTTTATTCATTTATTTCCAAATTTAACAATTTTATGCGGACGTTCGAAAAGAGTTATTTTTGGTGCAGTAATTTGGTGCGCTGCTTTCTAAAATTAGTAGCGTGACGAACGAATAATTTAATAGCCCAAGTCATTGGCTCACATGATCATTCCGCAACGCAATGACGTCACTGTTTGAGTTTATATTTTAATACAAGGTGTGCATCAGATGTGCAAAATAACTATAAATTAAAGATTCGCGCCGTAAAAAAGATTAAATGACGTCATTGTCTTAGCTTATATTTTAATTTTGGAAAAGGGAACGATGTAAAAAGAGGAATTGAAGATTTATAATTATAAAATGCAAGTTTAATATTTTGTATATATTTTGTATATATCAAACAAGGATAAGTCACTTGGGCTTTTGAAAAAAGTGGGCGCCGTAGGCGCCTTACAACCCCTAGTTATGTTTATTAATATATATATATCAGTAACAGCTGTATATGCTATAAATTTAATTTTAAAAAAACCGTAAAAAACCAAGTTTTTCACTATAAATCCTTTATGTACTAGATGTAACTAAAAGAATGTTCATTATAATACGCAGCGCAAGACCATCCAAAAATACAAAATTGCAGTCGTGTCGTAAAACATGTTTAACATAATGCGCACCGATCAGGAATATGTTTATAAAAAGTGTTGTAAATAAAATTCATCATATAGAATGGGACTGTAATAAAGCTTTTAAATAAAATAAAATACGCAACTTTTTGCGCGACAGAACAGTTGTTCAATATAATACGCACCGCGACACTCTATCTCAAAAAATAACATGATACATAGGAATACAAAAAATAATCTAAAAATTCAATAATTTAATTACAGTACATGCGCTCGATCTGAAATTTTGATACATAGTTTTTATCATCGCCACAAAACTGCCTGCTAAATTTCAGCACGCTAGCTTACGAGGAAGTGGGTTAAAATCGATCCAAAGTTTTGACGACCGACAATCAAGCAAGCCAGCAATCAAGGGTTCAAACAAACAGACACCACGAGTTAATATAAAGGATTTTTAAAAAGATAATAAATGTTACTGTTACAAATTTAAGGAAAAGAGCATTTGAGATGACAAAAGGAGAATATTTCAGATAAAATGTTGACATTTAAATACATATTTCTTAACATTATTTGACCTATATTAAAATTTATTATTTTGAATGTTGACTGTTTCAGAGAACATTTTGAAATTGCAACGACATCTCATTAATTGTCAGCAATTCTATCAGTTTCCGTTGTTCCCTGAGATGGTTTTCGCTTCCCATCCATCTTTTTAGACTTTGCGATGAACCATTTCCAGACCAAACCATAACGGTAGCGCCTTCTCCTGGAGTAGAATTCAGATTAAATTGGTTAAACACGTGTGTTATCTTGTTTCTTTAAAACATTCTGTCATGTTTACTGTTGAATGATTTAACATGAAAAGGGGGCTTCAATTGTCTTGAAAGCTAATCAGATTCGAATTAAATTTATTCATTGTCTACGGATCAACGCATGCACCAGGGACTATGAATTAAGACACATTATTTCAAAGAGAAAACGATTTTATTTTTGTTTTAACACATAAATCTATAAAGCAAAAGAGCTACATCATTATTCCTGGAGCTTTATATTATTTAAATACTTCTTACATAAACGTCAACTCATTAGTCGTACTTACATAACATAATATCCTTGATGACATGGACCTTTCTTAATTAATTCTTATATTAAAACGTCAACTCATTAGTCGTACTTACATAACATAATATCCTTGATGACATGGACCTATCTTAATTAATTCTTATTTAAAACGTCAACTCATTAGTCGTACTTACATAACATAATATCCTTGATGATATGGACCTATCTTAATTAATTCTTATATAAAACGTCAACTTATTGGTCGTACTTACATAACATAATATCCTTGATGACATGGGCCTATCTTAATTAATTCTTATATAAAACGTCAACTTATTGGTCGTAACTACATAACATAATATCCTTGATGGCATGGACCTATCTTAATTAATTCTTATATAAAACGTCAACTTATTGGTCGTACTTAAATAACATAATATCCTTGATGACATGGACCTTTCTTAATTAATTCTTATATAAAACGTCAACTTATTGGTCGTAACTACATAACATAATATCCTTGATGGCATGGACCTATCTTAATTAATTCTTATATAAAACGTCAACTTATTGGTCGTACTTACATAACATAATATCCTTGATGACATGGGCCTATCTTAATTAATTCTTATATAAAACGTCAACTTATTGGTCGTAACTACATAACATAATATCCTTGATGGCATGGACCTATCTTAATTAATTCTTATATAAAAAGTCAACTCATTAGTCGTACTTACATAACATAATATCCTTGATGACATGGACCTATCTTAATTAATTCTTATATAAAACGTCAACTCATTAGTCGTACTTAAAGAACATAATATCCTTGATGACATGGACCTTTCTTAATTAATTCTTATATAAAACGTCAACTTATTGGTCGTACTTACATAACATAATATCCTTGATGACATGGACCTATCTTAATTAATTCTTATATAAAACGTCAACTTATTGGTCGTATTTAATAAACATAATATCCTTGATGACATGGACCTATCTTAATTAATTCTTATATAAAAGGTCAACTCATTAGTCGTACTTACATAACAAATCCTTGATGACATGGACCTATCTTAATTAATTCTTATATTAAAACGTCAACTCATTAGTCGTACTTACATAACATAATATCCTTGATGTAATGGACCTGTCTTATCGACTCCTGCAACATTTATTGCTGTAGATGGGCCACCTAGAGAAAAAAGTGTATTTGTTTTTCTTTTTTAAATGAACAAGAAAATCGGGAGTTTATTTGAATGCAATAAATCTTCAAATATCCTCGAGCTGACACCATCGACCAACTTTCAGCATCTGTATTAGGGGCCGTCCATAAATGACGTCACGCGATTTTAGCCAGTTTCCCCCCCCCCTCCCCGTCACGCAAACTTAGACCCCCTCCAATGTGACGTCACAAAGCTTTGCGCGCCCCCCCTCATAGAAGCCGTATTATCTATTTGAAAAAGAATATGTTTAAAATCATTTTTCGTTATTTAAATATGTATTTAGTGTAAGGCTTCACTTTAATATCGTAAGACGACTGAAGGCATGTAAAACGTCATAAAATAAATTGTAAGAAATCGAATATCTAAGTGGATCTTTTATTTAAAGTTGCGAGTTTTGATGTGACGTCACATTTCTCAAACACCCCCCTACCCCTCGTCACATCGTCACAAATGTTTGGACCCAGCGGCGTAGCGTGGGTATGGGCCGTACACCCCCCTCCCCTCTAGGTGTGTGACGTCATTTCTATACTGCGTCGTCTTATCACAGTCGTTAATACATTTATGGGATACGTCTCATTTCATTGTTGTTTCCTTAACCAACCAAAACAGAATAGTTTTATTAGAATACGTTAGTAGTTACACACATCTCACGTGTTAAAAGTGACGCAATTTAAAATATCATGAGGACAAATATTTTTACGTTTGTTTAAGAACAAGGGCAAATTTAAAATTTAAAAAAAAGTAAACTTAACAAAATGCAAATCCAAGTGAGTTGTTTACCCTGTCTTAAAATCAAGGTGGCAGCCTCTTTATCGTATCTGGAGTCCATGTTGACGTAAGGTAGCCTCACTGTCGGCTGTTTCCTCTCCAGGGGCGGCCTGTACGGTGGAGACTTCAGAAGGGCAGCCACCTCTCTGGCGATGTTGCGACAAAACTCCTCTGGTATTGTAACGGTAGGCGCCCTTGGTTGTCTCTCTTGGGCGCCTTAGGAGAGTATAAGAAGAGGAGTTTGTTTATTATTATTATTATATTTCATGTTCTTTCAGTACAATTACAATATCTATTGCTCTCTGTGGCGGAGTCGTTGTCTAGGGGTTGAGGTCCCCCCTTGGCCACAGATATTTACCACGTAGACGGGTAAAAGACTTAGCAACGCTGGGTTGTTTTCTTCAACATAAGTTTAATGACATCCAGAAGCTTTGAACATATTTATGGTACAGTACAATTGGCAGTTTACAGTTGATGGTCATACCATCCAGAGTCCTCGGCCCAGCTCGACCGGATTGGACTACGTTCACAAAACTCCACACTCTATCGTACGTCTTTCACCTGCCTGCTACTTGGCAACGTAACACTCTCCCCGCGACACACAATGTGACCCCTATTATACCCCCGTCTTGTCCGACCGGTTTTGACTGGACAAAATCACCATGTCTCCCTTTGACCGTGGTCCTGTCAATTCATTACAACTTGCACGTACCTTGAGTTCACTTGCCCCCGTTCCACGAGGACAAGTGTTCACAGCCCCATTTATGCGTAGTCATCCCCACACCACAACATCTGACCGTAACACCCCCCTCCTCACGAGCGACCTTAGCAAGAATGTCGCGAGTTTATAAACATAAGGTCTTGAGGTTTTGGTGTGTAATGATCTACTAGTAATATATCCCATACTTACACACACAGGCATTTCAATAATATATAGTTATTTTAACAATATTTAACAATTGCAATGTGCACTATATACAGAATTTTCACCAGTAATATGCTAGCTTCCAAAAATATTAGTTCACAATAGTGGTGTATATTCCCAAATACATAATAAGGAATCGTTTTATTTACATTGTGGAACTACCCGGTTTTCGTACCTGCGTACGAGTCTAGTCCTATACTACCTCGCTTTCGAGGGTAGCAAAGGTTATTACTACTCAAAATGTTAACGATATATATACATCAATATACAAAAGAAAAAAATTGTCACATTTGAAGTATTAATATTCTTCACATACAAAATAAAAATCTTGGTATGGTTAAATGACTTAAATGACACCCATGTTTCACAAGCAAAGAATCTCATGGTTCAATGATTTAGATGATCCCCATGTTTTACAAGCGAAGAAAGTCATGGTTCAGTGACTTAATTGCTCAACATGTCTCACAAACAATGAATGGCATGCTTCAATGGTTTAATTGCTAATCATGTGTCACAACAATCACTATCCACCCAATTTTCTGTCCCTTTTCATTAATACTTGCATCTGTATCTTTATGGGACATGTTATGTATGTTTTCTGTCCCCATAGCGGGATCTCGTATGTATATTTATCGTCCCCCCTACTGGGACCAGTTATAACCACCAGTTAATGGGTTACAAATTATCATATTCATAATCATAACATAGTCATCGGCAAAATTTTCATGAATCAAAAATTTCATCATCATAACATATAATAAATACATATTATCAATGTTATACCAAATGCCTGAGGGCTCCAAACATGTTGTGCTTACATAATCAAAATGTGTCGTGCACATAAGAATTGTCTTATCAATTCATATAATAGTAATACTGGGAATTGGTCGCTCAGACCCCCCAAGTAAATACAAAAATACATTATCATAACTCCTCATAGTTATCAACACATAGCAGCCTCATCATCCTAATCAAAACATTATCATCATAACAACATCTCTTATCATAAAATTTGGACTGAGGTCTCCAGTGCACAAAATTTCTTATATGATCAACACATTTGTCATGAACATACGAACCACTTTATTTCATTTCACAATGATACTGGTACAAAGTCACTCAGACCCCAACTTCAATCCCAAAAATATTATCATTATTCTTCATAATTTTCAACAAATTATCATCAACATAGAAGATACAATACCAATTCCGTGTTATTTACGGCGCCCTCCTATACCGTAATACTCAGACAAATTCAATGTATGCATCAAAATAACAGTCATTGTTTTTGATGTTGGAACATTTCGTATCTTTCCCATTCTAAACAAGAAACGACCCTTATTAGCATTACCAAGAGCGTAACCTAAAATTTGGAAACTACAATCATTTGTCATTGTCCCAGGCTTAATTATTAGCTATTTTGATCATTCTTGTACTCAACCCTACAAAATCTGTCAGTATACTGGTAGTCTTAGTGGGATTAGTGGGACCGTGATTTTCTATCAGTCTTTTGTCTGTCCCTTCCCATTGCCACCTCTATCCTCTGCGATCCTCCCTGTCGCTACCTCTATGACTTTTTCGGTTAAGTATACCCCCGCCTCTGAAATTTCCCCGGTCACTCCTGTCACCCCCTCCACGACTTATCAGGTTAGCTTTACTTCCGCCCTTGAAATCTCGCCGATAACTTCGGTCACTACATTTGAATTTTCCTCCCTGACCTCTTTTGAATTGTACTCTTTGACCCGAAGGGCTGACTATTGCGTCCAAAATTATACCAACGCACGAGCTAACCACCCAATTAAGTGTGTTCAACCGGACCCCAATTATTAACAAAACCACTATTCTCAACAAACCGGCCGTAAGCCTGTCCAGTGAGTATTTGTCCGTCATGGTTTTATGCATTCTGGCCAGTCTAGGTCGCACTGTGTCATTGTTATTGTTTCTGTGTAGCTCTGTGTTTGCCCTGTTGTGTCCTTGGAGGTTATACGCGTCACCTTTGTTCAGCAACTCACAACAGTGTCTAGCTGAGCCCCCGTCATATTGTTGTATGGCTCCACTGTAGGGTTTCTTCTTAAGTTGCTTGTTTTTACCACTAGGTGGGCTATCTGCTCTTTGCTCAGTAGCACACTCAATTTTCCCATCATTAACTTCAATATTCTCCTGATCTCCATCAAAAAGTTTGCTATCTTCTAGGAATTCAGTAGCAAAATCAATTTTTCCATCACTATCTTCCTTATTTCCCTTACATTCACAACATTTTGCCTCCGAGGTTAATGTTCCTACTGTGACCACGGTGTGTTCAGTGACCTTCATCCCATCTTGCATATCTAGGTCACTACTTTTTTTCTTATTCATATTAAGTAAAATTTCCCTTTTTCGAAATTGTGCTTCTTTGGTCCACTTTTCGTGAGGTTTTTCAACTATTGTCCCAAGCATCTTGGACGTTCTCTGCACAATCATTATCATGTCTGTATCATTACCAGTTAATCTTTGCGTTAATTCAGTCCTTTTCTCTTCCTTTTCAACAATGATTCGCCATAAGTCATTTATGTCTTCTTTGTTATGTGCTATGGTCAGTGTTAACTCATTATTTTCCTCTTCTCTTAGAGTTAGTGTGTCTTTAATTTCCTTTAGCTTCCACTGTAAGCTCTGCAAACCTTCATTTTTCTCAGTCACCGTCGTATTCAGCCCTGATATATTTTGGTTTGCAATGATTAAGTTTAATTTCATCTCTGCTAGTTTTTCATCTTTACCCCTGACTATTTTTATTAGGCTAGCGTATACGTTGTCCATCTCGATACTTTTCATTTTCCAGGTCATGGACTCAACTTTAGCTTCATTCAGTTTTATTTTGTTCTCTCTCTTACATTCTTCTAATGATTTTTCCATTTCGGCTAAGGCCTTACTCAGATCTGCTACGTTGTTTTGTGTACTGATTAGGTTTCTATCCATTTCTGTGTTTTCCATCTCTTTTCCTTTTAGTTCCCTCTGTAATTTTTCTAATAATTCACCTTTTTCAGCTTCGGACTTCTTCAGCTCTGTTACCTTTCTATCTTTGTCCTTAGTTATTTTAAGCCAGCTGGATTTTTCTTCATCATTTTGAGCAAGTAGTTTGTCCATTTCGGCAATTCTCATTCTTAAGTTCATTGATTCAACTTCAGTTTCCTCTATTTTTAATCTGTGTTTGATGTCAACTTTTTCGAGATCCGTTAGTCTCGTTTCAACCTTGTTCAATGTTGACTCTAGTTTACTTACTGTCTCTTTGTGTTCCTTTAATTCATTCTCTCTAAGGGTCAGATTATTTCTCACTTCACTAATGAATTTATTATTTTCTTCCCTGGCTATCTCGCCAGCTGCCGGTTCTGCCACCTTAACTTCTTTCTCAAGCTCGTCTTGTCTGTCTGCCTGCGGTGCAAGCGGTCAGGCGATCGATTCCCGCCGTGGTAATAATATTTTTTTTTCACTTGTCTTTTTTTTAAAATTGTCTTTTTACACTCAATTTTAGGATACTGGCAAACAGTTATTTCTTCGTATTCGGTTTTTTCATGAATAATCTTTTTTGGCTGGGGAGGCCGATCCCGAAGTACAGACAAAGTATGAGAACGATTTAGTTACAAGTTACAGTCTTATTTTAGCTGCTAGCAATCATTTTATTTAAAGGGACGCTGGCTGGATAGGGCCCCAGTTTGAATTGCAGCCAGGGGCCCCGTGCAGTCTTAATCCGCCCCTAAAGGTAAATAATATGTGAACGTTACGTTAATACAATTTTTCTAAAATAAATATCCGAAGCATATCTGCAGCATCAGAAATGACAATTTTAACATAAAAGTCTAAGGTCATTTATACATCGAATGGTTAAAAATAGTTATAATTTTCTTTATTAAACTAAGTTTTATGTTACAATGGTGTACTTAGGGACTCCTTTAAGCACAAACTCATGTCAGGTACAATGGTGTACTTAGCGAATCCTTTAACCACAAACTCATGTCAGGTACAATGGTGTACTTAGGGACTCCTTTAGGCCCCAACTCATGTCAGGTACAATGGTGTACTTACGGACTCCTTTAAGCACAAACTCATGTCAGGTACAATGGTGTACTTAGGGACTCCTTTAACCACAAACTCATGTCAGGTACAATGGTGTACTTAGGGACTCCTTTAGGCCCCAACTCATGTCAGGTACAATGGTGTACTTAGGGACTCCTTTAACCACAAACTCATGTCAGGTACAATGGTGTACTTACGGACTCCTTTAAGCACAAACTCATGTCAGGTACAATGGTGTACTTAGGGACTCCTTTAACCACAAACTCATGTCAGGTACAATGGTGTACTTAGGGACTCCTTTAGGCCCCAAACTCATGTCAGGTACAATGGTGTACTTAGGGACTCCTTTAACCACAAACTCATGTCAGGTACAATGGTGTACTTAGGGACTCCTTTAGGCCCCAACTCATGTCAGGTACAATGGTGTACTTAGGGACTCCTTTAACCACAAACTCATGTCAGGTACAATGGTGTACTTAGGGACTCCTTTAGGCCCCAACTCTTGTACGCCTCTATAACCCATCTCTTTGCCTCCTCCCCTTCAAATCCCAGCTCCCGGGCACTTTGTTTCAGTTTTTCTACATTAGGCAATTCCATCTCGATGTTTCTATATTAATAGTTACTCTATGGTCACAATCTCAAATTCGTCTACCGTCTTCCTATCGTTTTGTATTAGGGACCCAATATAACAATTACTATCTCAATAATACAATTTGGGGATTCATCCTATACAAATATATAATATATAATATATAAAACATACTAATTTAATATTAGAAATTAAGTTGTACTTGCCTGTACGATAGAAATTACCACACAAATAGTACCCATACATAAGAAAAACACATTACACCGGGACAGTATCAATATCCATAGGCGAGAGAGTCACAAAGTCACCGCCTTCACTGTCACGTATTACTGATGTTGTAACCTCGAAGTTGTCCAGGCTGTAGTCAGCTTCTGTTATGCAACGTGTTACTGTCTAGGTTAGTGTTCGTTATTCCTCCGATGCTCTTCCGGGTGTAGTCTGTATGGCCTCCCTTTCTGCGTCTGTCTGCAATTCCACTACTACGGCTGTCTGTAACACCACTGCATCGGCTGTCTGTAACACCACTGCTACGGCTGTCTGTAACATCACTGCTACGGCTATCTTCAACACCCCTGCTACGGCTGTCTTCACCACCACTGCTACGGCTGCAACACCCCTGGTCTCGTCGTTACGAGGTGTAAGCCCTACGCTCTCGTGATGATCTTGATATCGGGATGGCTAGTACGGCCAGTTGATGTGTTTTTTCGTCGTTTCTCCTTTAGTGACGTGTCTTGATGCACTGCGTTGACTCTAACCGATGGCTCGGTTTTTCGACGGGGCCCCCACTGAGGCGGAGTCGTTGTCTAGGGGTTGAGGTCCCCCCCTTGGCCACAGATATTTACCACGTAGACGGGTAAAAGACTCAGCAACGCTGGGTTGTTTTCTTTCAACGTAAGTTTAATGACATCAAGAATCTTTGAACATATATATGGTAAAGTACAATTTGCAGTTTACAGTTGATGGTCATACCATCCAGAGTCCTCGGCCCAGCTTGACCGGATTGGACCACGTTCACAAAAACTCCACACTCTATCGTCCGTCTTTCACCTGCCTGCTACTCGGCAACTTAACACACTCTCCCCGCGACACACAATGTGACTCCTATTATACCCCCGTCTTGTCCGACCAGTTTTGACTGGACCCTGGGTCATTCACCATGTCTCCCTTTGACCCGTGGTCCTGTCAATTCATTACAACTTTCACGTACCTTGAGTTCACCCGCCCCCCGTTCCACGAGGACAAGTGTTCACAGCCCCATTTATGCGTAGTCATCCCCACACCACAACATCTGACCGTAACAGCATTGAATATTGCATATACTTTTTTTTTACCACGGACTTGTCCTTTCCTCTGTTTTCATAGGAATCAAATTAAGAATGCTGTCTTTTAACAAACTCAATGAGAGACTTCCTTTCTAAAATTGTTTCCCAAATTTCAATTAAAATAGCGACTTCCAGTTGTTCAAGTTCCTTTAGAAATCCTTCTGCTTCAAGTCTACAGTCACGTGACTGCTTTTCGTTTGTTGCTTATTCTTCCAGTGCTGCTATATTCTCATGGTATGAGTTATTAACAGACCTTACAGCATTATGACAGGCTGACCCTCTTGTGTTAGACAAGCAGAAGCGTAACTGGGTTTTCCGCGCCCTTGGCTATTTCATTTTTTGCGCCCTTGAGAAATAGGGAAAATTTACTAAATTTTACAGAATAAATTGATCATTGAAGGATTAGCCCTCGGCGCCCTTGGCAACTGCCCCAATGCCAAGTCGTTGTTACGCCTCTGCAGACAAGACTTTGTTAACATGTATCACTTTCATGTGTTTTTGAAGTACTTGTCAACTATGAGTAGATGCAACAAGCCGGGTATAAAGATTTTGCATAAGACAAAAAAATCTGACTGCAGCAGGACAACCTGCTACACTTTTCCCAACCAAATTAATAGAATGAGCTGTGCACGGCATATAATGAGCAACACTGCCCTTCTCATAAAAAATAGCCTGGTTTCCGTTATACTTCCTACTCATATTTGCCGCATTGCCGTATGACTGTCCAATGAATTTTCAGGGATTCATACAAACATCGCCTGCATCTTTATTTATACACTATAATTTATAATAAGTTTGGAGGACCTTAAATTATTGGGGGCCCCTAGCCTTAGCCCGTTCAGCACCCCCTATTAATCCACCATAGGGGGATGGGGTAACGATGTTTGACGATTGGGAGGGTATGTTAAAAAAATGAGACATCAGATCAAAAACGCGCAACTTTAAATAAAAGGTCCACTTAAATATTTCATTATTTACCATTTATTTAATTGCGTTTTCAATGGCTTCACGCGTGTTACGATATTAGCGTGCAGACTTACCCTAAATACATATTTAAATGATAAAAAATAATTTGCAACATGCTAATTTTTATTGAGAAAATATGGCTTGGGGGGGGGGTCAAAGCTTTGTGACGTCATATCGTAATAAAGGGGTGGGGGTATAAGTTTTTGTGACAAAGTATGACGCTGGGGAGGGTGGGGTAAAAATCGGAAACCTCGCTTGACGTCATCTATGGATGGCCCCTTCAGTCGTGAAGGGGTGACACCATGAGCTACCGCCCCGGATGACACCAACCCTAGCGACGCCTCTGGGCTGTCCCGCCTCCTCTCAAAATCAACATTGTCCTTGATTAATATGCGCCTATTACGCCAGTTTCCCTAAAACAAAAACTCCGTAGTCGATTTTTCCCCCCTTGAGTTTGACTTAGAGAGTTCCGACTGTATTAGCAACACGCCAATACGCCAGCTAACAGAAGTGCTGAGCTGTAGTCGGTGGAGTGTTACTTAAATTTACTTTTAATTGTCAGTTTCTATCTTTATGTATGCGATGATAAGTATGACACATTGACACTATTATTTTTTTTATAATACACGTTACTTCAAGTTTTGCTGTAATCTTTATTAACGCAACAATATCCCTTGTTATCCACCAATTTATTTGGTAATATTTAGTAAATAATAATCTGCAAATTAGTATTTTTCCTGTCTTATGCATTTTATATATTTACGTTGTAAGACTGTCAATGAGTCACTGTCAGACTACGTAATTATTGTCATAAATAAAATAAGAGAAATTCAAATATTTTTTTCTAGCAAATGAAAAAATCGTAAAGCTGAAACTTGTCAATTTATCAAGGGCGCCAAAAATAAATTAGCCAAGGGCGCCAAAAACCTAGTTACGCATCTGCTCCTAAGCATCAAAAGAGAAACAATTGAGAATATTAATTTTGACAACGTGATTGACGAGTTTGCGACAGTCAAATCAAGGCGGATCAGTTTGTTATAGATTATGTCTATTCCATTCATGTATAATGAGAAGAGTATATTTTAATATATTTTTTTCAAATAAATTCTTTACAATCGTATAGAGAATTATTAGTCTGTATTCTATTTCATTTAAATACCAGATCCTTCTAAAACGAACCAAATAAACCTTAAAATTTGAAAATTTTCTTGGGGGCTTATTGAGTCCCCAGGATCTGTCGGACCGAGAAGGGGCGCAGACTTTGTGTCATGTCCCCGGGCGCAGATGAACCTAGCTGCGCCTCTGAATGTTTTATATCGAATGCATTAATAATTATGTATGTTACTAATTTTATGTAAAATGCTGTGAGCTATTTTAAGTTGCTTGCTGGAGTACTGCGATTTATAAATTATAAAATTATTATATTTAAGATGCAAATTATATAAACAAGGTATAATAAAGTACACATTTTTTAAAGTAACCAAACTTAATATTTTAAAAGCAATTTCGCTGTATACAATGATCAAAATTATTTGTATTATGTTGTTATAATATTATTAAAAGTGAAAAACAATAATTTCAGCGATTCCAGACCTCCACAAGTCCCCCTGATACATTGGGAGTTTACAAATGGCGCCACAATTCTGACCAATCAAAAGTTTAGTATTTCAAACTACGGTCACACACTGAAAGTTTTCAATATAACAGAAAGAGACGCACATGTTTATTCGTGTCGTGGTACCAATAGCGCGGGGAGCGTTGTTCATCATGTATTCTTGAACGTCACGTGTGAGTAAATGTTTTTCTTATTTACCTAGCAGCAAAATCACTATTGTCTGGAAAATTAACATTTATAATGTTAATAACTTTTTTAAAAAACTAATGACATTGAAAATGTAACAGAACCAATGTTTGACAAAATCTGAAAATAGTATTGAAAAAAAAATATTATAAAATATTTATTGACTCTTTGAACAATTTATTAGTAATGAGAGGTACATCTTTGGTGGATTAAGCTGAACGGGCTAAAACCAGGGGCCCCCGATGATTTAGGAGCCCCAAAATGTAGTACATTTTATAATAAAGGTTTAATTAAACAAATGTTTGCATGAATTCCTGAAAAAATCATAAATTAAATAAATTAATAAAATATTAGGTCTAATAATCTGATCGCTTTTCGGACCCGATTTTATAAAAACCTGATTTTCTAGGCTCAATAAGATAAAATATTAAAGAATAATAATAATATTGTTTATATTTTTTAAATTTACGTCTTTCGTCAAGCTCGTGTTGTCTGTGTCTGCCTGCGGTGCAAGCGGTCAGGCGATCGATTCCCGGCGTGGTAATAATATTTTTTTTTCACTTGTCTCTTTTTTTAAATTGTCTTTTTACACTCAATTTTAGGATACTGGCAAACAGTTATTTCTTCGTATTCGGTTTTTTCATGAATAATCTTTTTGGCTGGGGAGGCCGATCCCGTAGTACAGACAAAGTATGAGAACTATTTAGTTACAAGTTACAGTCTTATTTTAGCTGCTAGCAATCATTTAATTTAAAGGGACGCTGGCTGGATAGGGCCCCAGTTTGAATTGCAGCCAGGGGCCCCGTGCAGTCTTAATCCGCCCCTAAAGGTAAATAATATGTGAACGTTACGTTAATGCAATTTTTCTAAAATAAATATCCGAAGCATATCTGCAGCATCAGAAATGATAATTTTAACATAAAAGTCTAAGGTCATTTATACATCGAATGGTTAAAAATAGTTATAATTTTCTTTATTAAACTAAGTTTTATGTTACAATGGTGTACTTAGGGACTCCTTTAAGCACAAACTCATGTCAGGTACAATGGTGTACTTAGGGACTCCTTTAACCCCCAACTCATGTCAGGTACAATGATGTACTTAGGGACTCCTTTAACCACCAACTCATGTCTAGTACAATGGTGTACTTAGGGACTCCTTTAAGCACCAACTCATGTCAGGTACAATGGTGTACTTAGGGACTCCTTTAGGCCCCAACTCATGTCAGGTACAATGGTGTACTTAGGGACTCCTTTAACCACCAACTCATGTCAGGTACAATGGTGTACTTACGGACTCCTTTAACCACCAACTCATGTCAGCTACAATGGTGTACTTACGGTCTTCTTTAACCCCCAAATCATGTCAGGTTCAATGATCTACTTAGGGACTCCTTTAACCCCCAACTCAAGTCCAGTACAATGGTGTACTTAGGGACTCCTTTAACCACCAACTCATGTCAGGTACAATGGTGTACTTACGGACTTCTTTAACCCCCAACTCATGTCAGGTACAATGATGTACTTAGGGACTCCTTTAACCACCAACTCATGTCAGGTACAATGGTGTACTTAGGGACTCCTTTAACCCCCAACTCATGTCAGGTACAATGGTGTACTTAGGGACTACTTTAGGCCACAACTCATGTCAGGTACAATGGTGTACTTAGGGACTCCTTTAACCACCAATTCATGTAAGGTACAATGGTGTACTTTAGGACTCCTACTGTAAAAGATCCCTGGGTTCGTTTAAACCCACAATTCTTGGTGCGCCAGACAAGGGCACACGGGGTCCGTCCATAAATGACGTCACGCGATTTTGACCAATGTTTAACCCCCTCCCCCTCATCATACATCGTCACAAAAACTTACCCCCCCCCCTTTCCAAAATGATGTCAAATAGCTTGGAAAAAAGGCCCTATTTTCTAATTGAAAATGAACATGTTTCAAATTACTTTTTTGTCATTTAAATAGGTAATTAGCGTGAGTCTGCAATCTAATATCGTAACACGCGCGAAGCCATGTTAAACGCCATTAAATAAATTGTAAGCAATCAAATATTTAAGTGGAAATTTTCATTAAAGTTGCGCTTTTTGATGTGACGACACATTTCTTTAACTCCCCCTCGTCACACATCATCACAAATGCGTGAGCCCCCCTCCTGGGCGCGTGACGTCATTTATGGACGGCCGTATTCCACTAAACCACCATACAAACCACTAATTTAAATTCAAATTTAACAAAAAAATCAACTCACAGTCCAAGCATAACATTCACGCAGTCAAAGAATTTTAGACAATTTCAATTATCTCTCAATCCTATCATTTATGTGAGGTGACAATGTTTAAATTACTTCAAGTAACACGCCTTTCAACAAAATGTCAAGTCTAAGGCTAAGTCCTGAAATCATGTTTCTTAGCCTCAGCACATTTGAAAACATTTTACATTTAATAAACATTCAAGAAATTAACATTTTAAAACTTATTTATTTGGCAAGTTTCTACCTATCTCTTTAAAATGCAGCTCCACCTATATGTGATGATGGACCCTCCAATGAGACAGTATCAGTATCAGAGGAAAAAGAAATTGCTTTTAATAGGTGTACAATAGCTTCTTATCTTATCTTATCTTATCTTATCTTATCTTATCTTATCTTATCAGACACTCCTTCTATACAGAAGATTATTGCGTCCTACGCTTATCTATGGTTTGTGTTTAGTCCTGCATTTTTATTAGAGATATAAATGTTTATAGAGTGTTGGTTTTCCTGGTTTCTTCAGGCAACCCATTCAACGCTCGAATTCCGGATGGGAGAACGAAAATTTGTATGAGTTTGTTCTTGCATACGGAATAAGAAAGGTGTTTTTATCCTTATGTCTATCTGAGGGTTGTATTAATTTATCTTTGGGTATTTCTAAATTAGAATTTATAGCTTTATGTATGATTACTACTTTGCTATTTGTTCTTCTATCGTTTAGTGTTTCAAGGTTTAATGATTTAACTAATGGTGGACGCGGTGGTCGAGTGGCAGCAGCACGGGTTCGAATCCATGTCAAGGCAAGGATTTGTTCCCGGGGCCTAGGGCGTCCCTGAGTCACCCAGCTCCGAATGGGTACCTAACACTAGTTAGGCGGCTGGGTGATGCGTGGAACCCACAAAGCCGTGGCCTGTGAACGCTACATCACTTGCCAACAGATCATCTGTCATGGTCTGTGGACGCAATTATCTTCTGCATAGAAGGAGCGTCTGTATTGATAAGATAAGATAATGGTGTTATTCTTGTCAGTTTTGAATATTCTCCAGTAATGAATCTGGCAGCTCTTTTTTTGAAATTGTTCTAGTTTATCTATGTTTTCTTTGGTGGATGGGTCCCATACAGAAGATATTCTAGTACAGGTTAAAGTTTCTTTTTATAAAGCCTAAGGTTTTGTTTGATTTTTAATAACTTCATTGACATGGGGATTCCATGATAGTTTCTCATTTATTAAGACTCCTAAATATTTTGCATCTTTCGCTTGGGTCAGTTCTTTTCCATGAATGTAATATTTTGAATTTATTTGTTTCTTTTTCTTTGTTACTCTTAACAGTTGACACTTTTCTGGGTGGAAAGACATACTCCAGTTAGTTTCCCATGTTATCAATTCATCTAAGTCTTTTTGTAAAATTTTGCTATCTTGTTCTGATTTAATTGTTCACAGCTTCATCTAGTGATCAACGACCAACAGCTCCAACCTTGTATATCAATGGTGAAGTTACTGGACCACACTCGGGTAATTTTGAAATGTTTTTTAGTGGCAAAGTTTTGATGAATTAATCTGCTGATTTTTTTTAAATTTAAGAAATGTGATTTTTGTGTATCTAATAAAGTTATAAATAGAGTCCTCATACATCTCTGTTTTTTTAAAAATACATTGCAAAGCATTATGTTGTCTGTTGCTAAGTGATACACAATTCTAATACATTGACAAGCATTAACCATTATGTTGTCTGATGCGTAGTTTGCTTAGTGATACACGATTTTAAGCATTACTATTTCCTTTCTATGTAACATACCCGTTCAAAAGCAAATCCTATTTCTAACGCACGCTTTTTAACTAACCACAATGAATAAATGCGTGAATTTAAAAATAAAATGTATGTCAAGTGGAATAAGATTTTGTGATTTCTTTTTGATTGACCTCAATATTGTTAGAGAAGAAATGTGTGAATTGTCTTTAATAATGGTTGACTTAAAGGTGTGACTGGACCAGTGGCGTCACTAGGGGGGGCAGAGGGGGGCGGGTCGCCCCGGGTGACACCATCCCTAGCGACGCCTCTGGACTGGATTATCCCATCTTGCCTTCATGATGTTTGCATCAGATTATATGTTAATTTACATTTGTTGAGTTCAACTGTTATGAGGAAAAATGCTGAGTAATATCTTAGATATTTGCCTGTAATTAAACTGTTATTGGTGAGAACTTTTGACATATCTTATAATCTCTTTTTTTAAAAAATAATTTCAGAGACACCTGGGTTAATGGGATCAGTGAACACGTGGATAATTGCCCTGATCACTTCGATTGTCTGTCTTTCAATAGCAACTGCGATAATCATAGTTTGTGTTCTTCGACACTATTACCGTAAGCTCTTCTTCTTTACTGTTGTTAAACAACTACTCAATGCATATTTATGCCATGCAATACTTTTGAAATTAATATTTTTCTCAAATACATAAAATTCACTTTAAAAAAAATCTTTGTTTATTAATTATTGATGGGCACGTTTAAATGAATGCTTATTTCTGCCAGTTGACAGAATAGAGTTTATAGACATCAGAAATGGACTCCACCGAGTACAAGAAATGCTCGATTACCGTTTTGGTCAATTGTCCACAAAGTGAGTCAATTTCACTTTAACATTAATTTTTTTTTAAACTTGAAAATAATTTCATCAGCAGTGGTGTCCAAACTTTTTGCATGGCTGGCCATATTCCTTGAAGTAAAGATATTCTGGGCCGGATTAAAATAATAAACAAAAATGACATAGGTTGAGAAGTTTTTTTTATTGCAAAATGTTAATGTGGAGGGTGAAACTGAGATCTTGAATGCAGTAAATAGGTGGGATCAGGTTCAATGCCACTAGTTTTGATACTTATGATATCACGCAGGTGAGAGTCACTTATTCTCGTCCTCACACGTATGATATCACGCAGGTGAGAGTCACTTATTCTTGTCCTCACACGTATGATATCACGCAGGTGAGAGTCACTTATTCTTGTCCTCACACGTATGATATCACGCAGGTGAGAGTCACTTATTCTTGTCCTCACACGTATGATATCACGCAGGTGAGAGTCACTTATTCTCGTCCTCACACGTATGATATCACGCAGGTGAGAGTCACTTATTCTTGTCCTCACACGTATGATATCACGTAGATGAGAGTCACTTATTCTTGTCCTCACACGTATGATATCACGCAGGTGAGAGTCACTTATTCTTGTCCTCACACGTATGATATCACGCAGGTGAGAGTCACTTATTCTTGTCCTCACACGTATGATATCACGTAGATGAGACTCACTTATTCTTGTCCTCACACGTATGATATCACGTAGATGAGAGTCACTTATTCTTGTCCTCACACGTATGATATCACGTAGATGAGAGTCACTTATTCTTGTCCTCACACGTATGATATCACGCAGGTGAGAGTCACTTATTCTTGTCCTCACACGTATGATATCACGTAGATGAGAGTCACTTATTCTTGTCCTCACACGTATGATATCACGTAGGTGAGAGTCACTTATTCTTGTCCTCACACGTATGATATCACGTAGATGAGACTCACTTATTCTTGTCCTCACACGTATGATATCACGCAGGTGAGAGTCACTTATTCTTGTCCTCACACGTATGATATCACGTAGATGAGAGTCACTTATTCTTGTCCTCACACGTATGATATCACGTAGATGAGACTCACTTATTCTTGTCCTCACACGTATGATATCACGTAGATGAGACTCACTTATTCTTGTCCTCACACGTATGATATCACGTAGATGAGAGTCACTTATTCTTGTCCTCACACGTATGATATCACGTAGATGAGAGTCACTTATTCTTGTCCTCACACGTATGATATCACGTAGATGAGAGTCACTTATTCTTGTCCTCACACGTATGATATCACGTAGGTGAGAGTCACTTATTCTTGTCCTCACACGTATGATATCACGTAGATGAGAGTCACTTATTCTTGTCCTCACACGTATGATATCACGTAGATGAGAGTCACTTATTCTTGTCCTCACACGTATGATATCACGTAGATGAGAGTCACTTATTCTTGTCCTCACACGTATGATATCACGTAGATGAGAGTCACTTATTCTTGTCCTCACACGTATGATATCACGTAGATGAGAGTCACTTATTCTTGTCCTCACACGTATGATATCACGTAGGTGAGAGTCACTTATTCTTGTCCTCACACGTATGATATCACGTAGATGAGAGTCACTTATTCTTGTCCTCACACGTATGATATCACGTAGATGAGAGTCACTTATTCTTGTCCTCACACGTATGATATCACGCAGGTGAGAGTCACTTATTCTTGTCCTCACACGTATGATATCACGTAGATGAGAGTCACTTATTCTTGTCCTCACACGTATGATATCACGTAGATGAGACTCACTTATTCTTGTCCTCACACGTATGATATCACGTAGATGAGACTCACTTATTCTTGTCCTCACACGTATGATATCACGTAGATGAGAGTCACTTATTCTTGTCCTCACACGTATGATATCACGTAGATGAGAGTCACTTATTCTTGTCCTCACACGTATGATATCACGTAGGTGAGAGTCACTTATTCTTGTCCTCACACGTATGATATCAAGTAGGTGAGAGTCACTTATTCTTGTCCTCACACGTATGATATCACGTAGATGAGAGTCACTTATTCTTGTCCTCACACGTATGATATCACGTAGATGAGAGTCACTTATTCTTGTCCTCACACGTATGATATCACGTATGTGAGACTCACTTATTCTTGTCCTCACACGTATGATATCACGTAGATGAGAGTCACTTATTCTTGTCCTCACATGTATGATATCACGTAGATGAGAGTCACTTATTCTTGTCCTCACACGTATGATATCACGTAGATGAGAGTCACTTATTCTTGTCCTCACACGTATGATATCACGTAGATGAGAGTCACTTATTCTTGTCCTCACACGTATGATATCACGCAGGTGAGAGTCACTTATTCTTGTCCTCACACGTATGATATCACGTAGATGAGAGTCACTTATTCTTGTCCTCACACGTATGATATCACGTAGGTGAGAGTCACTTATTCTTGTCCTCACACGTATGATATCACGTAGATGAGACTCACTTATTCTTGTCCTCACACGTATGATATCATGTAGATGAGACTCACTTATTCTTGTCCTCACACGTATGATATCACGTAGATGAGAGTCACTTATTCTTGTCCTCACACGTATGATATCACGTAGATGAGAGTCACTTATTCTTGTCCTCACACGTATGATATCACGTAGGTGAGAGTCACTTATTCTTGTCCTCACACGTATGATATCACGTAGATGAGAGTCACTTATTCTTGTCCTCACATGTATGATATCACGTAGATGAGACTCACTTATTCTTGTCCTCACACGTATGATATCACGTAGATGAGAGTCACTTATTCTTGTCCTCACACGTATGATATCACGTAGATGAGAGTCACTTATTCTTGTCCTCACACGTATGATATCACGCAGGTGAGAGTCACTTATTCTTGTCCTCACACGTATGATATCACGTAGATGAGAGTCACTTATTCTTGTCCTCACACGTATGATATCACGTAGGTGAGAGTCACTTATTCTTGTCCTCACACGTATGATATCACGTAGATGAGACTCACTTATTCTTGTCCTCACACGTATGATATCATGTAGATGAGACTCACTTATTCTTGTCCTCACACGTATGATATCACGTAGATGAGAGTCACTTATTCTTGTCCTCACATGTATGATATCACGTAGATGAGACTCACTTATTCTTGTCCTCACACGTATGATATCACGTAGATGAGAGTCACTTATTCTTGTCCTCACACGTATGATATCACGTAGATGAGAGTCACTTATTCTTGTCCTCACACGTATGATATCACGCAGGTGAGAGTCACTTATTCTTGTCCTCACACGTATGATATCACGTAGATGAGAGTCACTTATTCTTGTCCTCACACGTATGATATCACGTAGGTGAGAGTCACTTATTCTTGTCCTCACACGTATGATATCACGTAGATGAGACTCACTTATTCTTGTCCTCACACGTATGATATCACGTAGATGAGAGTCACTTATTCTTGTCCTCACACGTATGATATCACGTAGATGAGACTCACTTATTCTTGTCCTCACACGTATGATATCACGTAGGTGAGAGTCACTTATTCTTGTCCTCACACGTATGATATCACGTAGATGAGACTCACTTATTCTTGTCCTCACACGTATGATATCACGTAGATGAGACTCACTTATTCTTGTCCTCACACGTATGATATCACGTAGATGAGAGTCACTTATTCTTGTCCTCACACGTATGATATCACGTAGATGAGAGTCACTTATTCTTGTCCTCACACGTATGATATCACGTAGGTGAGAGTCACTTATTCTTGTCCTCACACGTATGATATCACGTAGATGAGACTCACTTATTCTTGTCCTCACACGTATGATATCACGCAGGTGAGAGTCACTTATTCTTGTCCTCACACGTATGATATCACGTAGATGAGAGTCACTTATTCTTGTCCTCACACGTATGATATCACGTAGATGAGACTCACTTATTCTTGTCCTCACACGTATGATATCACGTAGATGAGACTCACTTATTCTTGTCCTCACACGTATGATATCACGTAGATGAGAGTCACTTATTCTTGTCCTCACACGTATGATATCACGTAGATGAGAGTCACTTATTCTTGTCCTCACACGTATGATATCACGTAGATGAGAGTCACTTATTCTTGTCCTCACACGTATGATATCACGCAGGTGAGAGTCACTTATTCTTGTCCTCACACGTATGATATCACGTAGATGAGACTCACTTATTCTTGTCCTCACACGTATGATATCACGTAGATGAGACTCACTTATTCTTGTCCTCACACGTATGATATCACGTAGATGAGACTCACTTATTCTTGTCCTCACACGTATGATATCACGTAGATGAGACTCACTTATTCTTGTCCTCACACGTATGATATCACGTAGGTGAGAGTCACTTATTCTTGTCCTCACACGTATGATATCACGTAGATGAGACTCACTTATTCTTGTCCTCACACGTATGATATCACGTAGGTGAGAGTCACTTATTCTTGTCCTCACACGTATGATATCACGCAGGTGAGAGTCACTTATTCTTGTCCTCACACGTATGATATCACGCAGGTGAGAGTCACTTATTCTTGTCCTCACACGTATGATATCACGTAGGTGAGAGTCACTTATTCTTGTCCTCACACGTATGATATCACGTAGGTGAGAGTCACTTATTCTTGTCCTCACACGTATGATATCACGTAGGTGAGAGTCACTTATTCTTGTCCTCACACGTATATCACGTAGGTGAGAGTCACTTATTCTCGTCCTCACACGTATGATATCACGTAGGTGAGAGTCACTTATTCTCGTCCTCACACGTATGATATCACGTAGGTGAGAGTCACTTATTCTCGTCCTCACACGTATGATATCACGTAGGTGAGAGTCACTTATTCTCGTCCTCACACGTATGATATCACGTAGGTGAGAGTCACTTATTCTCGTCCTCACACGTATGATATCACGTAGGTGAGAGTCACTTATTCTCGTCCTCACACGTATGATATCACGTAGGTGAGAGTCACTTATTCTCGTCCTCACACGTATGATATCACGTAGGTGAGACTCACTTATTCTCGTCCTCACACGGTTCTTGATAAAATTCATTACCGAAAATG
>CALYLW010000427.1:0-17500 GCA_944989445.1 Ampullaceana balthica
TTGGCCCCCCCCCCCCCCCCCCCCCCCCCACCAGCTCCGATCCAAAAGAATAATTAAGTTAATTATTAAAGGTTTATATGGATATGACAAATTCAAACATAGTTTTGGAAAAGATTTAGTATAGATATTTTGTTGGTTTTGTAATTTATATTTATTAAATTTTATACATAAACAAGGGGAAAAATAAACAAAAAATTTAAAGAGTTTGCTGGATTGTGTTTTCTCCCTTGATTTTTTGTGTTTCTAGAAGGATTTGCTCGGTGTGGGTTTAAGCGATTTATTCAGTGACGACTCGATGCAAATTTTAAAAGGAATGAATAGGTGTCCAATCTGAAGCGTGTCGATGTCCAAGATGGATCATAGCAGGATAATGATGGAATAGTTGCCCACTTCTGAAACAATCATGTCCGAATATAAGAGACATATTAGGAATAGTGACCAAATCTGACTACAATCTATGTTTTCCAAGAGAACATAAGGCAATACAATCTGAAACATCATGTCCAAGTGGACATAAGGAATAGTGCCAATTCTGAAACAATCATGGCCTAAGTGACCATAAGAAGGTAGTATAAATTGTGCCCGAATCTTGATAAACATTCCATGTCCATATAAAAAGTAGATCATAAGGTGATTACAGGTGCCCTATCTTGAAAAAACAATAATGGGCCCCAAGAGACATACATAAGGAAACTATAGTGTGACCCAATCTGAATATAATCATGGCCAAGAGACATTAACGGAAATACTGGTGGGACGTTTGTGCCCAATCTGAAACAATCATGGCCAAGAGACATAAGGAAATTAGTGCCCAATCTGAAACAATCATGTCCAAGAGACATAAGAATAGTGCCCAATCTGAATACAAAGTCATGGCCGAAGGAGACATAGAGGATTGTGGCCCCGATCTGATAATCATGTTTCCAATGTAGACATTAAAGAAATTACTGCCCCAATCTGACAACAATAATGTCCAAGAGACATGATAAGGGAATATTGCCCCATTCTGAATAATCTTGATCAAGATAGAGACATATGGAATAAATTGAATGCACAATCCTGAAACAATAATGTCAAGAGACATAAAACGGAATAGTGCCCCAATCTTCTGAATCACAAATAATATGTCCAAGATTGACATTAAGGATACTGCCCATCTGAAACAATAATGTCCAAGGGACATATGGAATATGTGACAATCTGATATAAGTTTATTAATCATGTCCCATAGAGGACATAAGGAATACTGCCCCAATCTGAAACAATCTTGGCCAAGAGACTTTAAGGAAATTGTGCCCTATTCTGAACAATCTATGTCCAATGAGGACACTAAGGTATTACTGCCAAATTGAATCAATCATGGTCCAAGTGGACATAAGAAAAATAGTTGCCCAATCTGAAAACAATCATGTGTCCAAGAGACGTTAAGGTATACTGCCCAATCTGAAACTAATCAGGGCCAAGAGACATAAGGGAAAAGAATTCTGCTAAAATCTGAAGAGCGGGATACCTATGAAAATACATGTGGGGGGCGGCGGGCATCGGTCACGCTTTTCGTTTGCATGAAACTCATCTCAATCTTTATGTCTGAACCTCGTGGTGATGATTAAATTTACCACTATTTCTACATTCAATGTGTATGGAAGGTCTAAAAAGGGCTTATCTATCGGAGGACCAGGTTTCCCAATCTCACTTTGCATGGATTTCACTAGTCAATTTAATATTTATAAAAACGAGGCAACTTTCGGCCCGCCAGTGACCGGAAGCGGTATATAAATGCTGGTACAGGCTCGCTCAATCTCAATGATCCACTTTGTGTTCGATTCCCAGCTCAAGTAGTCTAAAGCCTTCTCATTGGTCGTTCTTGACCGTATCAATGGGACAAGGCGAAGACAGGCCGGCATGTTGCACTAACCATCCCATCGTGTTTATTATGGGCTTTGATACTTACTCACACCATCTAAGTTATTAGTTTTTAGTTATCTTTTAAAAATTTATTATACAAGATTTGCATTTTGTTGTTTGTTAACAATTTTTTAAACTAGTTATCAATGATCACTTGGGAGGGTGGTATGGCAATCAAATACAAAAGGTGTTACCGGTACTTTTTAAGATTCACTTACCAGTTTCTACAAACTATCTAGCCTTACAGACCTTCGTGATTATTCTTCAAAATAAATTGTGGTCGTAGTATTTTTTTGTTGACGGCTTTAAGGGTTCATTGAGGGCGGTGGTTGGGGTGTTGGGAGTAGTGAATTGCTTATGTTCGTACGAGGTTTCCGGTGGGTGTTTATGTGTTGATGGCAGTTGCTGTGCCTTCCACGGGCGGTTTGGGGTGGGGGGGGCAGCTGGGGTGGTGCGTCGGTGGCTTGGGCCGGGGGGTTGAGGGGTTGGGGGTGGATGGGGTGTGGCCAACAACCGAGTCGGGCGGCGCGTCGGCGCCGGGGAGTGAGGGCGATCGCGCGAGACATCGGAGAGCGAGGGGGAGTCGACGAGAGAGACGCGTCGCGAGAGGTACGGAGCGAGGCGCGAGAGACGAGAAGGGGGGGCAGTCAACCAGAAGCCGGGGACGGGGGTGCCCGCGGGCGCCGCGGCGCAGAGCAGCGTGGGGGCTGCGGGGGCCGCGGCGAGCGAAGGGCGGATTGGAGTTTGGGGGAGGGGGGGGACAGACAGGGACTCGGCGCTCGCGCGGCTGGTTGGAGTCCTGCGGGGGGGGGGCAGTAGGCGCGGCGCGAGCGCAGAGAGCCCGAGGGTGCGCGTCGCCGGCGGGGGCGGAGATTGCCGCCGTTGCGCACCACCTCGCAGCGCGAGGGGTGCCGCGTTACGGAGAGCACGGGTGCGTTGCGCGAGATTCGCCTCGCATGGGGGAGCGAGCGTCGGTGCGGGCGTGGGGCGCGAAAGCACTGGCAACGAGCCGAGGTGTCCCGGTGTGGGGGGCCGCGGTCTCCTCGGCGGGCGCGCCCGCGCTAACAGCACGGTCCAGGAGAGAGTTCGTTATGCCTCGAAGCGAAGCACGGGCGAGGTTGTGTTGGTGGGGCGGGGGGTGGGTGATGCCGGCACGCGGGCAGCGCCGTGCGTAACCGCCGCTCGCGCGCACAGGGGTAAGGACGCGGAAGAGGTCGAGGATATACGGGCAGTGCTTGTCGTGGTGTGAGGTGGGGCAACGGCGTAAGGAGGCGTTCGGCAGGTGGCGGGGGACGAGCACGAGCCGCACCAGTGACGTCTGTGGCGCGGGCGAAGAAGCGTCGGCGGCAAGGAGGTGGGGGGGGCGAGGTCGGCGACGGCGGGAGGGTGGTCTAGGGACGGCCCGCGTACGGCCGGGGGATGAGGGCGCGAGACTGACGGCGGGGCGAGTGGAGCTGGTGCCGCGAGAGAGTGGGGAGACAGCGGCCAGTTCTAGAGAGAGGGGGGGGGGAGGGGGAGGCTGGAGGGAGGGATAGCAGGGCAGCAGTGCGCGCGGGACCCGACGAAGCACGCGCAGCACGCCTCACGCTACGGCGCAGCCGCGCGCGCGAGCGGGTTGCGGGGGGGGGGTAGGGGTGGGTGGGAGGGGGGGGGCGGGGAACGCAGCGGCGAGCTACACCGCGGGGGGGGGGGGGGGGGGGGGGGGGAGGGGGGGGGGGGGGGGGGGGGGGGTGGGGGGGGGGGGGCAGAGGGGGGGGGGGGGGGGGGGGGGGGGCGGGGCCGGGGGCAGAAGCGAAGAGCGGCGCGAGTCGGAAGCGCGCAGGAAGCACCTAGGAGCGCGTGGGGGGGGGTACGGGCGTGGGGGGGCGGGGGGGACGACGGGGCGGGGGGCGCGCAGCGACAGGGGGAGCCAGAACGAGCGAGCGAGTCTGGGAGCGGCGAGTTCGTTGTGCGAACAGATAGGCAACCCCAGATGAGGCGCGGGAGACGGACCGACTGCGGAAGCAGGGGGGGGGGGGGGCGACCACGGGCGCGGGGGCTGGCCGTAGGGGACCACACACTGCGCGCGGCCAAATGGCGCAGCCGCTGTTGCTAGGTTGGCAGAGGCAGGGCCCAGAAGTCGCCGCAGCGTGAGCGCGCCGCGTCCGTGTGAGAGGTAGAGTCGGTTGTGCGTGCGATACAGAGCGCCAGGGGTGCCGGGTTGGCTGGGTGTGGGCGGGGGGATGGTTGGGATGGGTTGGGGGGACTGGCGGGCCGCTTCTCGGGCAACAACCTTAGGTCCGGGGGGGACCCGTCTGCCCACGGGGTGGCGGGTGATATCGTTGGGGGGGTGGCTGTGCGGTGGTTCGGTGGGGCTGGGGGGGCCGGTGAGGGGGCGCTGGTGGGTGCGTGGGGGGGAAGGGAAAGGCCCGCACGCTAACGCGAGGAAACAGCCGTAGGGGGGGAGCGGGAAAATAAAGAAACGCGGACGTTGATAAGAGTGAGAGCCGAAGTTTTGGAGCCGCCGGGTCGAAGAGAGTTGGGACCAGGAGACGAGAGCAGAGGCCGTAGCAAGTGGGGGGGGTGGGGTCGTGGGGGGGTGACGGGCGCGCGTTGCAGAAGGAGTGACAGTGACGAGCAGAGAAGTGGAGGCTACGGGCGGGGGCCGTCAATACGAGCACACGCGGAGGCGCGAGGGACGGAGAAGCCCGCGAGTGGCGAGGTGACGTGCGCTAGCGGCGGAGGCAGCTGGTGAAGAAGATAGCGATAGCAGACGTGAGAGCTCTTTTTACTACTCGATCTTTTTCCCCCCAAGAGGCGGCGCGCCGGGGGCCGGGGGTGGGAGAGGGGTGGGGGGGAAGGAGAGAGCGAGAATTTGGGGGATGGCCGCGCCTGCGTGGTGCGTGGTCGAGAGTGGCAGAGTGAGGGCGTAGCAGTGATCAGGCACCAGCGTGGGGCGGGGAAGGAGCAGGGTGCGGTGCGGCGCGGGTCGCCGTGGGGCGTTGCGGGGGGAGGCACAGCACGCGATGGCGAGGGAGACAACGTCAGGCGGCGAGCGTCTCTGCAGAGCGTTGAGTGCGCTGACGTAGCGGCGAGGAGGCGGTCGGTGGTGGCGGCCTCCGGGCCTGCAACAGACGGGGACGAGAGCCAGCGAGCAGGAAGCAGGTCGGGGCGGAGGGCGGGGGCGTTGGTCGGTGACACGAGCCATCGTTGGGCCGTGCGCCGAGATAGTGGGTTGGGGGGGCGGGGGTGCGCACTCCACAGCGAGGGGGGGGAGAGGGGCACTTGCGATCAACGTGCGGCACGTACAGTTTTTTCGGCGGGCGCGGATTCGAGGGGGGGAGTGGGGGATGCCGCGGCATCGCGAGCCGTTTGCTGCTGATTGAGGTGTGCGCGCGCGTTGGGGAGGGGGGCGCAGCTCGAAGCGGGGGCGTTACGTTGTGAAGGGGGGAGCGGGTAGGGGGCCGGAGTCGATACAGAGTATGGGGGGGGGAGGCGTGTGGGGGAGTTGGCTCTGCGAGGCAGTTGCCCAGTAGAGGCGTGACGGGCCGCTTTTGGCGTGGTGGGCACGAGAGCAGAGACAAGCGGTTGGGAAGTGGGGGATGAACCACGACGAGCACAGCTGAGGGGGGGGCGGTAGTCTCGCGACGTTGCGGTTGACGCAGCAGCTGGGGCGTGGTGGGGCGAACGCGAGCGTGTAGAGAGGGAGTGCGTGGAAGTGAGCGACGTAAGAGAGAGATGTGGGGGGAGGCGGCGCACGGAGCTCTACTGATCGAGAGGGCGTTTTGACGAGTAGCGCGTGACCAGGTGAGTGAGCCGCGAAGTGTGGGTGCTTGGTTGGTGGCGGGGGGGCGCGGCCGGCGAGGACAACGGGCCGGGGCGTCAGGGGTTGGGGCGAGATGGGGGGGGGGGACGCTGCTCAGCGATCTCCGGGGGGGCAGGGGGCGGGGAGGGACGCGCAGCGGACGCACGTTTGCGCGGCGCGTGGAGCTGAGGATCGGAGGTGGGTCCAGGTGGCGGACACAGCGGGAGGGTCCGCAGGGGGGGGCGAGGGGAAGAGCCGCGAGTCGTCGCGTCTGACGTTTTGCGCGCGATCGGGGGGGTGGTTACGCTCGGCAGCGAGGGTCTGCGGTGGAGTAGATGGGACGCAAGCGCGTCGTAGTGCGCAGCTGCACGAGTCGGGGGGGGGCGTGTGGGGAAGTACGGGAGGCGCGGCACAGATACGGCTTAGGGTCGGGGGCCGGGGGGGGGGGCGCACGAGCCGCGAGGGCTTGGAGAGAAGCGGCTCGCGTAGTGGGTGTGTGGTGTCCGAGGTGACGTGCGGCGCGTAGGGTGGTGGTGGGAAGGAGGGGGGGAGGGCGGAGCGCTGGAGGGGATGGAGGGAGTCGGGGGAGACGCCTAAACAGCGTGAGACAAGGCAGAGTTGTGGAAGCAGAGGCTCAGAGGTCGGGAGGAGCGGTAGGCAGGTCGGGTTCAAGGGTCCGTGCGCGGTGCCGCAGAGTGTGGAGTCGGTTGCAGGTGTGAGAGCAGTGGGACGAAAGGAGGGAGGGGGTAGGAGAGGCACGGTACGAGGGGGGGAAGGGGGGGGTCGAGGGCCCGACGTTGCTGGTAGGCGGAGGGGGCGGGGGGAGGGAAGCAGCCCGAGTGAGACGCGATTGAGTCGGTTGTGACGAGGTTGCTGGGGGGCGACAAAGTGGGGGTGGACGGGAACTTGAGAGAAGGGGAGACGGGGGAGGGAGCGGGGGGGAGCCGGAACGGATGGAGTAGAGCCAGCGAAAAGGCCGCGAGTTGAGAGGTGCACCTGTGGAGGCGCCGGCGTTGGTAGTGCGGGCGCCGACGGTTCAGGTCGCCGGGGGGAGCCGCGTGGGGGGAGGAGGGCCGCGAGAAATAAGGCGAGGGCCGCAGGGGATCGGGAGTCGGAGCGAGAGTTGGATGGCTGCGTAGAGCGTGTGGACGGGGGGCGTCTGAGCGGCGGGGGGCTTCGGGTCACGGTCGCGGGTGCAGTGAAGTGCGCACAGCGACCAGCGTGGGGCGCGCCAGGGGGGGCGCGGAGGCGTGGACGACACTGTGCCGTCACGCGTCGCGTCGGGGCGGGGGAGGTGCTGGGATAAGGGCGGGGGAGACCTAGCACGGAGGACGAGCGTGTTGCGTAGGCAGGTGCGTGGGCCACGGGTGCCACGCGAAGGGCAGCGGGGAGGGGGGGGAGGAAAAAGAGTAGAGCAGGAGTGGAGGAGGGGGGCGGGCGGGGTGGGGAGAGCGAGACGCGAGGAGCGGAGTGAAAGTCAGTGCGACCATACGAAAGTGTGAATGGTTTATTGAGCAGCCGATGCAGAGTGTGGGGCGGGGGCGCCGAGCGTGCGGGTGGGGGGGCCCGCGGGAGTGAAGGAGTTGCAAGTTCGGAGTCCGAGGGGAAGGGGGGGGGCGTAGTTGCGAGCGGGGACAGTCGCAAGCAGGCAGCTCACGCGTGAGCGTTACTATTCGCGAGAGTTGCGGTGGCACAAGCAGCCCGCGGAGGGTCGTCCGTGGGGTGGCTGCGCGCGCCGAGGGGCAAGGGGGGCGGCGCTCCAAAACGTGGCGAGAAGCACGTGAGTGCCGGCCGAGGCAAGTGTCGTGGAGTCAGGGGGGACGGCGGCGCTAGACGAGGGCGGAGGATGGTAGTGGGGGGGTGGGAGAGGGCGTAGGCGCAGAAGGCAGTGTCGGGTGCAGGTACAGAGGTGAGTTGTGGCGTGGGCCCTTGAGTAGGGATGGGACGAGGGGGGGCGAAGCAAAAGACGCGGGGGGAGGGGGCAGCCGCGCGCGCGGTGAGCGCAAGTTTGCAGGGCAGAGTGTGAGAAAGGAGTGCGTGACAGCGCTTAGAGCAGTTTGGGGAGAAAGGGGGACGAGAGGCGCAGAGCGCGGTGGAGGGGGACGACAGACAGCGGCGGTCGATCGCACAGGTGGAGTGCTACGGTGACGAGGCGTGCGTGCGGTGAGGGTGGGAGAGTGGGGGGCAGTAGACGGGCGGGACGCGGGGGTACGTGGGCGATGGTGACCGGGTGTGGCGGCGTAGGGGGCCGGGGGGGAGGGGGGGTGTGGGGTGGCGCTCGAGCCCGCCGCGAGAAGGCGCGGTGTGTCGGCTTACGCGCTTTTGAGGTGCTGTTTTTTCTCGCTCGTGATGTTTATCCGTTTCTCTCTCCTCGTCCTCTCTTTGCTTGCTCTCTCAGCGGTGGGCGGGTGTGGCGCGAGCGCCGGTGGTGGTTGTGTCTGCGCTCAGTGTACGTGTGATTGGGCGAGTTGCGTATCGAGATTGAGGTTATGACGTGCGAGCGACAAGTGGGCCCGGGGTCGTGGGCCAGCGGGGGTGAAGCTCGCGACGGGGTGTGGCGGCGGGGGGGAGGCGGGTGGTGGGCGAGTCGAGCGACGGCTGCCGAAGTGTGCGCAGCGTAGCGGTCGCAGGGTGATGAGCAGCGGCTTCTATAGCTCGCTGAGTCGGCTGGGTGTGCGGTGGTGGTTCGCTCTTCGTCGCGTGTCTCGTTCATTGTGGGCGGACGTTATGTTCCGGTCACGCCCTCTATCGTTAGTTGTAGTTCGCTCTGCGCTGGTTTCGGGTGTGGGGGGGTGGGAGCAACGAGCAAGAGATGAGGCGCAGCAGGGGGGGGTCGCCCCTCCCCAGGATGGGGCGCTCGGGGGGGCGCCTGGGGCGGTAGGGGCGCGTCGGGCAAGAGTCGGCACGAAGACGGCTCGAGAGTAGTGGCGGGCGAGGATGTGCGTTCGTTTGCACACGCCGTAGGGGGACCGCAGCAGTGGGACAGTGTGGGTGGGGGTGCTCCGGGAGAGGACGAGAGGACGAGGCGGGGGTGCGAGTCATGGTTACGGGGGCGGAGAGGCAGTGTCTTTCGAGTGTGAGGCGCACGGCGCCGGGGGGGGGGTGTTTCACCTGTTAGTGGATAGCGCAGTAAGCGCGTTGGCTCACGGTCTGGCCTGTGGCCCGCCGACGATTGCGTTGTTAGGCCGAGCTGGGGGTATAGGGGGGGGCCCCCCGACGCGAGAAGAGCGTGGTCCGGCACGCGGGGGGGGGGGGAGTGGACAGAGGGAGCGCGGTGAAGCTATAGTAGGGTCGCCGAGGAACACGGTGGGTGGGATGCCGCGCGGAGCGGCGTGCGAGTGTGGATCTAGAGCGTGTGATGTTTTGTGCTCGATGGGTCTCGAGCGGTGGGGGGGATGAGCTGGCTGACCCAGGTTGTGGGGAGTGATTGGGGGGGAGTTGGCACTAGACGCCGGGGAGGGGCCGGCCGTTGGGGCGCGGGAGTTCGCAGCCGAGCTGCTAGACGCTGATGCATTGAAGGGCTAGCTCGCGCCGTTGTGGCCGGGTGTGTCGAGCGGCGCGCTGGGGCGCGGTTGGGGGGGGGGGGGGGGCGAGACGGAAGAGGGCAGAGCAGAGGAGAGGAGTGGGCGCTTGAACGCCGAGAGCGTGTCAGGCGTGGGGGGGGGGGCGCGCGGGGTGGGGGGGAAGGTGGTGACCACTGCCGTAAACGGGGATCTCCGCCGCCGCGACACGAGCGGGCGGCGGAGTGCGCTTGCGTACTTTTGACGAAGGGTGCGTTGGAGTAGCGAGTGGGGCGGGGGGGGGTGACCGGCGCGCCACAGGAGCCGCGACGCGCGCCGGGGGGGGCGGGGGGCGCCGCACGAGCCACGTGCACGTGGTGACGCGAGCCTAGCGCAAGTTGGTGGGCGCTGGGAGGGGGGGCCGGTCGGGGGGGGCTCCTGACGCGTATGCAGATGAGGGAGCGGGGGGCAGGGCGGGGGGGTGGGGTGGGGGCGCGCCCGAGAGCGACGTTTCGAGGCGCAGCCGCCGCATGTGCGTGAGTGCGCGAGCTCGGGGGGGGTAGGGGGGGGGGGACCGGCAGAAGCGATGATGCGCGCGCAGAGCGAAGGCTGTGAGTTTTCGTGGGGCCGAGGCGCGCGTTGACTAGTTGACGCGGAGCAGCGTTTGGTGGTGAAAGGGGGGGGGGTGAAACAAGAGTGAGGTTGTATGAAGAAGAGCGGTGGGGGCGGGGGGGCGAGCGGAGCGGTGGAGGTGAGACCCTCGCACCGCGCGGGGGCGGAGGGGGCGAGGGCCAGGAGGCGAGAGAGCAGCGACAGCAGCGTTGACGCGCCGCCGAGTGAGTTAGCGCGCTTCAATGGTGGGTTGCGGGGGGTCATGGGGGGGGGGGGGGCGACGGTGGAGGCAGCCTGGCGGCGCACCCCGCCCGCGAGGAGAGGGGCGGAGGGAGAGAGTGAGCTGGGAGAGTGAGTTGTGAAAGTTGTTGCGAGAGTAGGTGTGGAGGGTTGGGAGGGGGTCGGGGGCAGCAGGAGGTGCGCGTTTGCACGAAGGCTGAGGAGGGGGGCAGGGGGGAAGAGCAGCGCGAGTGAAGTAGAGCGGAGACGGGGGGGGAACAACTGGTGGGGGGAGCGCGAGACACACGAGCGCGCGAGACGGTTTCAGTGGAGCGCGAGGTGGGACGCGCCAGGTGGGGGGGCGGGGAGACAGGCGGAGGGGGGGGGAGGGGGGGGCAATGGCAGGGGGCGAGCAGCAGCAGGGGGGGGGGGGAGGGGGGCCCCAAGTAACGAGCAGCGAGAGAGATGACGTTGGAGTGGTTTTGCGTCGAGTCGAGTTGCCCAGGAGAGGATGTGGGGCGGGTAGGGTGGGGGGGAGAGGTGGAGAAGAGTCGGGGGGAACCGGCAGGTAAGTGAGGTTTGAGGATAGCAGCGGCGCGGTGGGCGGAGGGGCGTGGGGGGGCGAAGGAGTGAGTTGCCACGAGCGGGGGCCGGGGGGGGTGGGAAAGCGCAGACGTTAGGCGATTGTAGAGCGGAGTGATGATGTTTCGAGGGTGGGACGAGCGCGGAGGGAGGGGCCGAAGGGGGGGACAGAAGCGCGAGAGCAAGAAGCGACGAGCAGGTGGTGAGAGGCCTCGAGAGAGGTGTTGAGAGGCTGAGGGTAGGTGGGGGGTGAGGGGGGCAGCGTTCGGAGAGAGGATGGGGGGAGGGGGAGCGAGAGAGAGGGTGAAGCCAGCGCGCGTGGATTGCAGCGAAAGAGTGGGAGGGGTGTAGAGACGGTGAGTGGAGGCGGAGTGTGAGTGGTTGCAGACGAGACGAGACTTGTGGGAGGTATGGGGGCGCCTGCGTGGCTGTTGAGCACGCGATCGGGTGGGCGTGTGGGAACGAGCGCGCGGGCCGTGCAGCGATGTTGCGAGCGAGTGGAGGTGACTGAAGACATGACAGAGTGGGGCGGGGGGGGGGCCGAGAGAGCGCATAGCGGGTGAGAGGGGGGGGGGGGGGGGGATGACAGAGAGAGGAGCGCGTGAGGACGCAGAGTGAGTGAAGTCAGAGAAGGGAACGAAGAGTGGGGGAGGGGGGGGGGAGCGGAAGTGGGAAGGATGAACAGCGAGAGCAGCGGTGGAGGGGCGGGGGGAGCCAAGGCCAGCGAGTTGAGTTGAGAGCGTGCGTGTGTTGTTGAAGAACAAGGATTTTTAAGCTTTTTTTGTTGTTTTTGGAAAGTTTTTGTTTTTTTGTGCGTAGAGCGAGTGGGTGGAGGGCGACGGCAGTGCGTGAGCAGGAGCGGGGGACTACGGCACGGGAGGGGGGGGGGGGGGAGAACAAAGCTAACCGGCGCAGCGAGAACGAGAGAGCCGGCGAGTGAGTGCAAGAGGCCGTGGGGGTCGGTAGCGGCGATAGGGGGGGGAGCACGAGGCGTCTGCGGGTGTAAATGGGTGAAACATGTGGGCCCCACGCCGAGCTCGTTGCGGTAGTGAAATTCCTCCCTCGTTAGTTTCGCCGTGCGCCCGCGCCCGCGGGGGTGGGGGGGGTCAGGCGGGTGTCCCCGCGGCATCGAATCGGGTGCGCTCGTGGGTTGGCGTTGCGTTGTCTTGAGGCCTGTTGCCGTCCGCGGCTGGGGCCCCCCGGGGGTACGGGGGGCGACGCCAGCACTAGTAGAGGAAGCAGTGGAAGGCGGAGGCAGACGCCCAGCGAGTGGGGAGGGGGGTGGCTAGCGACGCGGCAAGAGCCACAGAAGCACAGAGCCCCACGCGCGCGCGGAGGGGGCGGGGGGGGGGGCCGGCGGCAAAGGGAGACGAGAGGGGGAGGGGGGGGAAAAAAAAACAGGCGAACGCGAGGGACGCAGCGAGGGGAGTGAGTTGGAGAGGACAGGCTGTGCGTTGAGCCGCGTGAAGCGGCGAAGAGTGGGAAGGGGGGGAAGCGCGGAGCATCGAAAGGGGGGCGGGGAGATAAGTGCGAGAGTGCAGAGTTGAAAGCACAAAACCGAGCACAATTTGCACGACAAGAGGCCATCTGAGGCGAGAGGGGGGGGGGCGGAGGCGGGGGGGAAAAGAGCCGCCGAGATTTTGAAGAGAGGAAGTGAGCGAGCGGTGACGTAGAGTTAGCGTTCCCGAGATGCGGAAGGAGGGGGCGGGGGGGGGGGAGGGAAGAGGAGAGAGCAGGAGAGTGGCGGGATGGCGGGATGTGTGGGAGAGAGGGGGAGGGGGGAGCGGGCGGGAAAGAGAGTGGCGAGAGGACGGGTGCTACGGTCAGAGAGCTGTGCCGGGAGGAGTGTTGACTGTTTTTACTTCTACTGTTGTTCGGGTCCCGTAGTCCGTTGTGAGGATGTAGTAATCGCAAGGGCTCCGCAGAGGCTCATGAGAGTAAGCGCGGGTGGGCGTGAGCGAGTGAGTTTGAGCAGGTTGCGATGGGAGGGGTGCCTGGGTGGGAGCGGGGGGGGGGTAGTCCATCTTGTAGTAGAAGAGGCAGTGGGGGGTATCGGGGTGGGTAGAGTACGGGAGGCGGGTGGCGCTTTTGAGGAGAGTTGACGGGGAGAATTGTGCATTATTGTTCTTTGCGGACGTATTTCGGGGAGAGCATCGGTAAACACTCACTGGGGGAGAGGCGGGGGGGGTCAGAGGGGGGAAGGGTTCGGGGAGGATAGTGGAGTGCGTGAGGCGGCGACGATTGGGCGGGTTTGGGGGATGCGTGCCGGGGTTTGGCAAGAAGACGCGGGGCGCAGCGCAGGGCAGGGGTGTGGGGGCGCATTAGGGCGCGTGGGGGGGTCGTGATTGAGACCTGTGTCTGGGAACCCACGTAATGATCGATACAGTTATGTCAGTAGTACGGCGTATGGTTGTAGTGAGCTGGGAGGGAGGAGGTGTCATTGCGGGTTTTTGGGGGGCAGGCGGGTTTGCGGGGCATATATGGGGGGGTCGGGGTTGGTTCCTTGAGTCGAAGGCTGGTGTTCGAGGGCGGGGTCGTGTGGCCGAGGGGTTAGTAATTTGGGGCGGTATTGGGGCAGTGATGGGGCCGGGGTGGGGGGCAGGGCGGGAGGGGCGGGGGGGAGAGGGGGGTCGGGAGGAGGGGGTGAGACAGAGAAGCAGGCTGGACAAGAACAGGGCGGTACTGTGGGGGTCCAGGGAGTACGCGCGTTAGGGAAAAAGAGTCGAGTCCCTGAGCTGTCACCGGACGCTGCTGGGGGCGGTACGGGTGGGGGGGAGGGAAGGGGGTGACGAGACAGAGCCTAGAGGAGGAGTCCGTGAGTGGAAGCGCGGAGGTTACGGTGGGAGTGAGGGGCCGGTGTGTTTGTGCTAGCGGAGCAGGTCCTAGGAGAGGTTTGCAGCAGATCGTGGGTAGCTCTGGTCTACTGCAAGCAATCGGAATTGGTATCGGGTGTACAGGGGCGGATTCCTGGTGGGGTGGGAGCGGAAGAGCGGGGTTGGGACGACGACGAGTGCGTAACGCGAAAAAGGGACACTTCTGATGGACGGAGTGACTCAATTGGGATCGAGCTAGACGAGGTGGGCCGCGGAATCGAGTGGTGAGGGAGTCATGAGCGTCCGTGGCGTGAGGGCCGTGTGTGCGGATAGGAAATTGAGGGGGGAACCCCCCCCCTAACCCCCCCCCGGGTCGAGTGGTGGGTAGACGTGGAGGAGGTCCGCACCGATGATAGAGTCAATCAGGAGAATAATCAAGTAGTATCGCCGGCCCCTCCTGCATTCTAAGGTGACGCAGGTACCGCCAACGGCGTGGTGAGCGATCGGGGGCGGCAGAGGACCAATAGTCTGGTGAGGCGTGGGGATATGGGGAACGTGCGAGTGCCCCCCCCCCCCCCCCCCCCCCATCGCAAGAACCCCGCCCAACCCGCGCCCCCCCTCAGTCCCGCCGCACAAAGCGAGGGGGTAGGTCAAGCCAGTGGCGCCTCGCGCTTTGCTGCTGCGGATGGAGCTAGTACACCAGGCAGGCGGAGGGTGGCTGGGTGGGGGGAGACAGTATATGATTGAGTGGCCCGAGCGTTGTGTGAAGATTGGGGGGGGAGGGGGTGGGATGGTAAAGGCAGAACGTGGCAAGACGGCCGCGGGTTGTGGAACGGTTGCCCCTGCCCATCCCCCAGGGATGTCGACCAAAGACAGAGGCATTGTGGGTGGTTCACAATCGTAGCGGATCCAGGCCACGCAGCAGAGTATAGGGCATGCACATGGAGGGGGACGACACGGTGATGAAATGCGAGGGTACGCCCGCGCTGGCGGAGTCAGAAGGTATAGACATCCGACTTCTGGACTGGGAGCGGCAACGCCACAACCGGGCCAATCTCGCGGAGCCCATGCGTGACAGGCACAGAGGGAGGTGCCAACGACACCCCCCTCCCCTGTTAATCAAGTGGGGCCCAATCAAGTCCGAAGTCTAGAGAGAAGCCGAGTCGTATACGGGACGAGGAGACCGACGCTTCGGCGAGCGCTTGTAATGGTTTTGGCAGAACAGACGAGACGCGGGTGAGGGCGGGGCGCGTAGGGGTGGGGGCACCCCCCACCAGCCCGGGTGCTCGCAGACGAGAGCATGATTGCAAGCAGACGCTCCACAGACGCCGAAACGGCGAGAGAGAGGTTAGTAGATCAGCAGAACCCAACGGATGGGCAGGGACAGCCCGACGCCGAGGGGAGTGTGAAGTACCCTGCGGACGCTGTGGTGACTTGTGACTTTGTTGTAGGGGAGGGGGTAGGGGGATGTTGGAGGGTTTGTGGGTGGGGTTGGGTTTAGGTGGGGGGGTTGGTGGGGCGGGGGAGCGGGGTTTGGTTTGGGAGTGAGTAGAGGGGGATGGTTTGTTTTGGGGATCTTATGGGTGGTTTTTGTGATGTAAATTTTTTTTTTTTTATTTTGTGGGTGTGGGGGGGGATATTTTTCCCCTTAGTGGGTCGATGGGGGTGTCTTGTGCGGTGGTTTGTGTGGGGGGGCAGCACTATGTTATGGGGGACAGGCTTACATTTTACTTATATTTATAAATGTACACTTTATTAAAAAATAAAAAGCATTCTTTTTTTTTAAAATGAAAAATCTATTTGCAGAAATTCTATAATTGTGTCTTTAATCTGGTTGGCGTTTTTTTGTTCGGATGCTGGACAGAATATTTGTATTTATGTTTGTTTGAGTTTTTTTTTTTTTTTTTTTTTTTTTCTTTTTTTTTTTTTTTTTTTTTTTTTTTTTTTTTTTTTTAAAGTGTGTATGAATCGGTCGTGTATGAGAGAGATGAGAACTGAGAAGAGAACGGAGGTGGAGAAGAAACTCTGCCCTCTTATTGGTTTAATAAAAAAAAAAAAATAAAAAAAAAAAAAAAAAAAATAAAAAAAAGAAAAAATAAAAAAAAAAAAAAAATGCTCTTTTTTCTGAGATGCATTTTTTTTTGGGGGTTTGGATTTGTTTCTTTATTTGTTTTTGAATTTTTAATCTCCCTCCGACTCGCCTTGCATTTCTGATATCCCCGGGCCCCCCGCCCGCGGCTGCCGGCCACGGTGACCTGGAAATGGACGTGACGATGTTGTTTCCACGTTTTTTATTGGCTATATATATTTGATGGAATTATGGGTATTCCTTGATATTAGGTAGGTTGTGATGTGAGTTGCGGGGTGTGTGGTGGTTTTCTTGTCGGAGTGCCGGCGTGATGGTCCACACAATACGGTGTAATGTTTGGCACCTGTTACCGGGGAGGGGCTTAGGGCATCATTTTTGTAATAAAAGGGTTGGGGAATAGGGCGGATTATTGTTATAATCCTGTTTGGGTTTGGTTGATATGCAGGGAACTGTTGAATAGTTAATGGGTTGGGGGGGAGGGGTGGCAGTCTTGGGGTGGGACATGAGGTGTTGGGGGGTGGTTGGGGTGGTGGGTTAGTTTTGCATTTGCGGGGAGAGATCGTTTCCTCCGCCTCCGTTGTTTGGTTTTGTTTGTTTTTTTTTTTTGGTTTTTGCGGTGGGTTTGTGTTGTGTATGTTGACTGTTGAGGGTGGGAGGAATGGGATGAGGAGATCTTGTTTTTAGTATGGTTTATCCACCCCCCTCCACCCTTTTTCATCATTCAAATCCTTCAGTTTGTAGTTGGCAAATTATATTTGTAGATAATAAAAAATAAAAATACTCTCCCCTTACTTATTCCCTTTTTTTGGTTGAATGTGATGCCACGGGGTATTTGTGCCTATGTATCCGGTTTTGTGTTTTCATAGCTACACTCCCCCTCCATCTCCCTTGATGGCAAATTAACTATACATATTTTCATTTGCCCTACTGCCACCCCCGACACCCCAAAGCCCCCACCCCTTCTGTTGTGCTGCTGCAGGATTGATGGCGGGGGGGTGTATAGGGGGTGGTTGGGTTTTGTTTTTCCTAATGTGGTGACCTGTACGAGTGGCGCAAGGAAGAACTCCTATCCGCCAGCAAGGAAAGGGCCTGGAAGTGGAAACCCGGGGTCGAGGGGGGCCAGCTGCTGGGGGTGATGTTTATGATGTTGTTGGTTCTGGATTGTTTGGGAGTGTGTTGACTTGTCTTGGTGTAGTTGTGTTGTTGGTGTGGTTGATATTTGTTTTTTAGTGGATTTTGTTGGACGCGCTGTGATGCGACATCCAGCAGCTGTTATTTGTTTGATCCGTGGGGTGATTGTGCCTTGTTATCGCATCACATTGTTGGGTGGGGGGGGGGTGGGAGGGGGGGGGGGGGGGGGTGGGGGGGGGGGGGGGGGGAAGTTTGGCTGGGGGTGGGTGGGGGGTGGGGGGGGGGTTGGGGGGGTTAGCATTAGAAGTTTAATTTTATATGGGTAGGTCGAGCGTATCTCTATGTCACGTAAACATTGGGAGTGCCTCGGACTTGTTTTTTTTTATAATAAATAATAAAAATATAAAAAAAATTAAAAAAAATATAAAAATAAAAAAAAATATTAAAAATAAAATTAAAATATAATAAACAACAAAAAAAAAAATAAAAAAATAAAAAAAAAAAAATTAAAATAAAATAAATAAAAAAAAAAAAAAATAAGATAAATAAAATTAAATAAAATAAATAATATAAAATTTTAAATATAATAATATATAAAATAATAAATAAAGATAAAAAACCAACGTCTACTCTATTACAATATTCTGACATTCGACAAAATACCCCCCAAACCCCCCACCTATAACGACTGTGCATGGACTCATAAATTTCATTTTTTATCTTTTTTATTTTTTAATTAATCTTTCATATTACAGATTCATTTTTTTATTTTTTTTAATATTTTTTTATTACTCATTTATTTTTCAATTATTTATTAACCTTTATTTTCTAATACATTAAGTTTCATTGTTTAATCCATTTTAAG
>CALYLW010000427.1:25000-157500 GCA_944989445.1 Ampullaceana balthica
CATGATTGTTTCAGATTGGGCACTATTCCTTATGTCTCTTGGACATGATTGTTTCAGATTGGGCACTATTCCTTATGTCTCTTGGCCATGATTATTTCAGATTGGGCACTATTCCTTATGTCTCTTGGCCATGATTGTTTCAGATTGGGCACTATTCCTTATGTCTCTTGGACATGATTGTTTCAGATTGGGCACTATTCCTTATGTCTCTTGGCCATGATTGTTTCAGATTGGGCACTATTCCTTATGTCTCTTGGACATGATTGTTTCAGATTGTATTCCTTATGTCTCTTGGACATGATTGTTTCAGATTTGGCACTATTCCTTATGTCTCTTGGACATGATTGTTTCAGATTGGGCACTATTCCTTATGTCTCTTGGACATGACAGCTTCAGATTGGACACTATTCATTACTTTTATTTGTCATCGTCGTCACGAATAATTGCGTTAACCGAGCTAATCTTCTAGAACACAAAATAAAGGGGAGAAAACAATCCAGAACTCTTTAATTTTTTGTTTATTTTCTTGTTTATGTTAAAATTATATATAAATAAAATCTTTCCAAAACTTTGTTTATGTCATACCTTTATTTTCTTTGGATCGGGCTGGGCTGAAAAAATAAAATTGTACATTTTGATTGTAAAATTGTATAAAATTTTAATTAAAAAAATAATTGATCATTTTGAGTAGTCCACCATGCCGAGAAGAGGACAGTCGAAGGCAGAGTCTTCAATCACAATTGGGTTCAAATGTCGGACTTTTGCTGTGTTCGCGCTGGCTGGGGAGAAAGGAGGTACATTCCACTTTACAGAGGATAAAGGAGGTACATTACAGGGGAAAAGGAGATACATTACAGAGGAGAAAGGAGGTACATTACAGGGGAGAGAGGAGGTACATTACATAGAACTCCAGGTCGAATGTCAATGATGTGAACACAAACTAAAAAGTGTTGGTGAGACTGCCATGAGGCTTTTAGATAAAAAAAATAGATATGTTTTTTAAACAGGGTATGTATAGGCCTGACAAGACGTCACAGATGTTTAAATAACATATATCTTTTAAAAAAAAACAAACAATCTGATCTATCTATATTTGACATGACTTTGTATCTTTAGGCTGCCAGGTACCATTTCCAGGTTATATTGCCCGGAAAAAAATGTCCCGGTATAATGCCAGGTTTTATTGTTCAATAATAGCTTGGTACTATCGCCAATCGTAAAATTCCACCACTTAACGAAAGACTAAATGAACACCCAAGTACACATAACATTACCATTTGTAACGTTTTCTAAGGGCCGCAAGTTCAGCTTGTAAGTGTTGTATCTCCTCGTCCTTCCAGGCAAGTTTCTTCTGCATGTGCTCAGCGTCTGCTAGGAGGAGATTGACATGGTTGCTAAGGAAGCGGTAGTCCACCATTTCCGGCGTGGGTTTCCCTTTATACAAAGAAATGGCATAAATTAGAGCTACACCTTGTACTAAACGAACTGTGAGACAAGGAGGAGAGTAGAGTGAATTAATAAAATAAGATTTACTAGACTCGAATGTTACATCGTTTGTGCATTAAAAAGCGACATTTGAGTGTTTGCCTGCTGTGCTAGCAGTTACTTAACTGAGAATTTAAATTAATATTTTGCCATTTCATTAACATTTGCTTCTAGTCAGGGACCACTAGTCATTTAAAACACATTCTTGATGAACCAATATTTTAATATTTGACTAGTTTAATACTTAATGTAGATGTTTTCTTGTGTTAGAACTATTTAGTCAGACTTCAGCTGTCAAGTCAAGGCTAGAACTATTAAGTCAGATTTCAGCTGTCAAGTCAAGGCTAGAACTATTAAGTCAGATTTCAGCTGTCAAGTCAAGGCTAGAACTATTAAGTCAGATTTCAGCTGTCAAGTCAAGGCTAGAACTATTAAGTCAGACTTCAGCTGTCAAGTCAAGGCTAGAACTATTAAGTCAGATTTCAGCTGTCAAGTCAAGGCTAGAAATATTAAGTCAGATTTCAGCTGTCAAGTCAAGGCTAGAACTATTAAGTCAGATTTCAGCTGTCAAGTCAAGGCTAGAACTATTAAGTCAGATTTCAGCTGTCAAGTCAAGGCTAGAACTATTAAGTCAGATTTCAGCTGTCAAGTCAAGGCTAGAACTATTAAGTCAGATTTCAGCTGTCAAGTCAAGGCTAGAACTATTAAGTCAGATTTCAGCTGTCAAGTCAAGGCTAGAACTATTAAGTCAGATTTCAGCTGTCAAGTCAAGGCTAGAACTATTAAGTCAGATTTCAGCTGTCAAGTCAAGGCTAGAACTATTAAGTCAGATTTCAGCTGTCAAGTCAAGGCTAGAACTATTAAGTCAGATTTCAGCTGTCAAGTTAAGACTATTGACAATGCAAAATGTTGTCACTAAAAAGTAAATTTATAAAATTAGTCAACAACGATTCGTCCCATGGCTTTCATCTCCCGCGATCTCTGGATATTTGAATTCTTACGTTTGGGAGTACCGTGCTGGAGACTCTAAGTTTGGACCTATCAAAGATGGTCGTCTGTTTGAGACCCTCAGTTTGGACCTATCAAAGATGGTCGACTGTTTGAGACCCTCAGTTTGGACCTATCAAAGATGGTCGTCTGTTTGAGACCATTAGTTTGGACCTATCAAAGATGGTCGACTGTTTGAGACCATTAGTTTGGACCTATCAAAGATGGTGGATTGTTTGAGACTTTCAGTTTGGACCTATCAAAGAGGGTCGACTGTTTGAGCCCCTCAGTTTGGACCTATCAAAGATGGTGGATTGTTTGAGACTTTCAGTTTGGACCTATCAAAGATGGTCGTCTGTTTGAGACCCTCAGTTTGGACCTATCAAAGATGGTCGACTGTTTGAGACCCTCAGTTTGGACCTATCAAAGATGGTCGTCTGTTTGAGACCATTAGTTTGGACCTATCAAAGATGGTCGACTGTTTGAGACCCTCAGTTTGGACCTATCAAAGATGGTCGTCTGTTTGAGACCCTCAGTTTGGACCTATCAAAGATGGTCGTCTGTTTGAAACCATTAGTTTGGACCTATCAAAGATGGTGGATTGTTTGAGACTTTCAGTTTGGACCTATCAAAGAGGGTCGACTGTTTGAGCCCCTCAGTTTGGACCTATCAAAGATGGTGGATTGTTTGAGACTTTCAGTTTGGACCTATCAAAGATGGTCGACTGTTTGAGCCCCTCAGTTTGGACCTATCAAAGATGGTCGACTGTTTGAGCCCCTCAGTGTGGACCTATCAAAGATGGTGGATTGTTTGAGACTCTAAGTTTGGACCTATCAAAGATGGTCGACTGTTTGAGGCCCTCAGTGTGGACCTATCAAAGATGGTAGATTGTTTGAGACTCTAAGTTTGGACCTATCAAAGATGGTGGATTGTTTGAGACCCTCAGTTTGGACCTATCAAAGATGGTGGATTGTTTGAGACCATTAGTTTGGACCTATCAAAGATGGTCGACTGTTTGAGACCATTAGTTTGGACCTATCAAAGATGGTGGATTGTTTGAGACTTTCAGTTTGGACCTATCAAAGAGGGTCGACTGTTTGAGCCCCTCAGTTTGGACCTATCAAAGATGGTGGATTGTTTGAGACTTTCAGTTTGGACCTATCAAAGATGGTCGACTGTTTGAGCCCCTCAGTTTGGACCTATCAAAGATGGTCGACTGTTTGAGGCCCTCAGTGTGGACCTATCAAAGATGGTGGATTGTTTGAGACTTTCAGTTTGGACCTATCAAAGATGGTCGACTGTTTGAGCCCCTCAGTTTGGACCTATCAAAGAGGGTCGACTGTTTGAGCCCCTCAGTTTGGACCTATCAAAGATGGTGGATTGTTTGAGACTTTCAGTTTGGAAATATCAAAGATGGTCGACTGTTTGAGCCCCTCAGTTTGGACCTATCAAAGATGGTCGACTGTTTGAGGCCCTCAGTTAGGACCTATCAAAGATGGTGGATTGTTTGAGAGTTTCAGTTTGGACCTATCAAAGATGGTCGACTGTTTGAGCCCCTCAGTTTGGACCTATCAAAGATGGTCGACTGTTTGAGGCCCTCAGTGTGGACCAATCAAAGATGGTGGATTGTTTGAGACTTTCAGTTTGGACCTATCAAAGATGGTCGACTGTTTGAGCCCCTCAGTTTGGACCTATCAAAGATGGTCGACTGTTTGAGCCCCTCAGTGTGGACCTATCAAAGATGGTCGACTGTTTGAGCCCCTCAGTTTGGACCTATCACAGATGGTGTACTGTTTGAGCCCCTCAGTTTGGACCTATCAAAGATGGTCGACTGTTTGAGCCCCTCAGTTTGGACCTATCAAAGATGGTGGACTGTTTGAGCCCCTCAGTTTGGACCTATCAAAGATGGTCGACTGTTTGAGCCCCTCAGTTTGGACCTATCAAAGATGGTCGACTGTTTGAGCCCCTCAGTTTGAACCTATCAAAGATGGTGGATTGTTTGAGACTTTCAGTTTGGACCTATCAAAGATGGTCGACTGTTTGAGCCCCTCAGTGTGGACCTATCAAAGATGGTCGACTGTTTGAGCCCCTCAGTTTGGACCTATCAAAGATGGTCGACTGTTTGAGCCCCTCAGTTTGGACCTATCAAAGATGGTGGATTGTTTGAGACTTTCAGTTTGGACGTACCCGTGACGGCTGACTGTTTGAGTCCATGAAGACCTGTTGTTGGGTTCCCTTGTTTGATGCCGCGCAGTTTCCGAGAGAGTTTGTCTATGTCATTGAGGAGTGAGTACCTGAGGAGAGTTAGAAATATTCAAGAGTTAGCTTCCCTGAGTCCACCCAGCTCTGATGGAAACCTGACATTTGTTGGGGTATGGTAAATGCAGCTGTGCATTGTGCTCGCCACACAATAAATGTAGATCTTGATGTGCTGTGCACACTACATACAATGAGCGCGCCATCAACTTCTTTTATCATTTATTTGTTTTAACTGTGTTTATAACTAAAGGGTCAAGGATCTTAGATTTAAAACGTTAATAATAATTTTAAAAAAACAATCACCGTTCTATGAATGAAAATTCATATTTATTACTGGTTATTTTAACCAATTCTGAACCTTTGGCACTGACGCCGTTCCATCACCTGCTCTTCTGCTCTTGAGTTAGAAACCTCTGCACACCTTGAGCAAGGGTGATCACTCCAGTTGCTTTCTTGTCCGGAAGGAGTATCGCCAGAGCGTCTTCCTTATCTTTCTGCAAGAAGCTCATTTTACACTCATACTCCCATAGCATCTGATTGGAAGAGTATGATTACATGTCACTTCCTGGTGTGTGTAAAGTTTAAAAAAACCTCATTTGCAAAGTTGCACAACATCAATTTTTTTACACGTTTTTATTAACTCGCTTTCGTTCCTGTTTGTCCACAATTTTTCAAATCCGCCAACGTAAAATTCAACCACTTCTGATGGTCCTAAAGACCTCAAAATTTTACCACAAATAGATCTTGGATGACAATGCATTTATCAAAATTTCAGATCGATCGAATGTACCGTTATTAAATTATTGAACTTTTTAGTTTATCTATATATAAGCATATGTATTATCCGTCTGCTCGTGTTTACATTACATTCACGTGCCGAGTTCACACCAACCCCGACGACATCAACCATGTTTAACATCAAGGGGAGATCAGTCATTTCCAGTCTGTAAATGTTTGTCGAGCAATGGGTATTATATTTTTATGTGTCTGGCTAAAATGATTAGGGTTTACAAATGACGAGTAAGAAAATAAGTGAATTGACTTAGTTAAACTTGAGAGGCGCCCGCCCCACGTTTTTAGTCATATTACGTCATAGTACTTGAGCATATAAGTTTGAAATTTTTATAAATCCAGAAAAAGTTTTTTCCTTCACAATTCTGGGGGAAAAATTTTTTTCTTCTGTTTAGTCCCTTATAAAAACGTGGTTTAAAAAATCTTTTTTAACTTATATTTTTGTGAAATATTTCAACAAATTTGTTGCGCGGTGATTCTAACTCCTACGTGGCGTTGGTCAAATATCTGCGCAGCCACGCTGATTAAAGGAACATTGCTACCATGTTTCGAACAATTCGCTTACATATAACCTGCAAACCAAACATCCACTAAAGTATCAGAAACTTCAGCTGAGACAATCTAAAGCTATGTGGACTATTGTTCAGCTCGAATGGTTATATTGTCAATAAGACACGCTCATCACTTGAACCAAGTAATGTCAATACACTTGTCTGTTTGCGTTGTTGGTTAAAAGATGTTATATATAGAATGCATTACCGTGTCATTTCGATTTTCGACAAGTACGTTTAATAAATGTTACTTATGACACCATAAATTTCAATTTTTGGCTTTAATCGAAATTACCGATTAATTAATCATTAATTTTTCAAAAGTTAACGATTAATTTTAAATTAATCGTTAACATCCCCATTTATAACTATTTGTTCCCTTCACAAACAGCGTTTTATCGTAACCTTGTAAACAAAGTAATTATTTATTATGAGGGCTGGTACTCATTAATTTTTTTGGTTCTATTAATCGGGAAAAAAATTAATCGATTAATCGATTAATTTCGATTAATTATATTTTTATAACTCATATATAGATCCCGTTAAGTTGCGACTCATTATTTCGCGAAATTAGTTAATATGTCGCGGTAATTCCATGGCTCCCAAATTTTGTGACGTAACACAGTAAATTCGTTCTGCTATGCAAGAAATAAGGAAGATAAACCATTTTGTATACGTATGCAAGTCTAAATAAATAATAATAATACGAGGGAAAAGTATGTAAGTAACTCAAAATATAAATTATTAATAAATTGAGGAAAAAAAAGAAATATTTACTAAATTTTAATCGAATTTTAATCGATCAAGTTTAATTTTAATGTACTAAAATTTTTAACGATAATCGATTAATTAATTGTTAATTTCCGCAGCCCTATTTATTATTATTTGAATAAGGGCTTTGAGTTATTGTAGTAAGTATTTTAGCGTGTGAATATATTGTTAACATTTGTTTACATGTTTTGGTTGTTCATTGTAATCCATATTTTTATTATTATTTATTTTTTTAAATAACATTTATTGGACAACCATAAAAGAGACACAACCCTAAAGGAGCTCACCTCCTGCAATCTTATTGCCCTTGCTTCTACAGCTGCAACTCCCTCCTCCTCCGGATCTGTGACGGCCTCCCCAAGAATTCCAGCCAGCCTCTGGTTTATGACGGCCAACGCCTTATCAAAGAAGCGAAACCTGACGAAAGTCAAACACAATAGCAACCCAGGCATGAAGAGAATATGGGCGAGACTGCAATCAGGCTTATTGCTAAGTAGATAGATGTCATCCAACAGGTTATGTTTGAGATAAGTATATAGATGTCATCCATCAGGGTATGTTTGAGATAAGTATATAGATGTCATCCATCAGGGTATGTTTGAGATAAGTATATAGATGTCATCCAACAGGGTATGTTTGAGATAAGTATATAGATGTCATCCAACAGGGTATGTTTGAGATAAGTATATAGATGTCATCCATCAGGGTATGTTTGAGATAAGTAGATAGATGTCATCCAACAGGGTATGTTTGAGATAAGTAGATAGATGTCATCCAACAGGGTATGTTTGAGATAAGTATATAGATGTCATCCAACAGGGTATGTTTGAGATAAGTATATAGATGTCATCCATCAGGGTATGTTTGAGATAAGTATATAGATGTCATCCAACAGGGTTATGTTTGAGATAAGTATATAGATGTCATCCAACAGGGTATGTTTGAGATAAGTAGATAGATGTCATCCAACAGGGTATGTTTGAGATAAGTATATAGATGTCATCCAACAGGGTATGTTTGAGATAAGTAGATAGATGTCATCCATCAGGGTATGTTTGAGATAAGTAGATATGTGTCATCCATAGGGTATGTTTGAGATAAGTATATAGATGTCATCCAATAGGGTATGTTTGAGATAAGTAGATAGATGTCATCCAACAGGGTATGTTTGAGATAAGTAGATAGATGTCATCCATCAGGGTATGTTTGAGATAAGTATATAGATGTCATCCAACAGGGTATGTTTGAGATAAGTAGATAGATGTCATCCAACAGGGTATGTTTGAGATAAGTATATAGATGTCATCCAACAGGGTATGTTTGAGATAAGTATATAGATGTCATCCAACAGGGTATGTTTGAGATAAGTATATAGATGTCATCCATCAGGGTATGTTTGAGATAAGTAGATAGATGTCATCCAACAGGGTATGTTTGAGCCTGACAAGACGTCACCTAACAACGATTTTTTAAACGTCTGGTCAGGTTCATACAAACGAGTGTCTACGAACCCAGACATGAACATTTAAGCACTTTTAACATTTAACATTTTCGAGCACTAAGATTCGTAATTCGGGACTCACAATTTTGCCCATAAAGTCTTCTAGACCACTCAGATGGGACTCAACGTTTTCAATAATCTAACATAGTCTTCTAGACCCCTCAGATGGCACTCAAAGTTTCAAATAATCTAACATAGTCTATCTGATCACTGATATTTTATCAGTTCAAATTTATTGCTTTATAATTACATATGTTTTTTAAAATTTACAGCAGTAGGTTGAGAACAAATGTAAATAATTTTTAGTGCTACGGACCGTGTGGTTTCAGGCCAGTGATACAAACCTGCCACTTTTAGCTTGCATGTTGGAGTTGTCATTTCCCAAAGCTGCCGAAGTGTTGCCAGGACTGGGGCTCGGAGGCATCCCGCTCTTTAGTTGATGCTTCTTGGTAAAGTTAAGAACCTGTGAAGGCAGAAATTTAAATATGTTACTATTATCCTGATTGAAGTATTCAACACGCCAACTGACGGTATCTAATGAAGTCGTTTCAAAGGTCTTCAAATCTGGCCAACCTTCTTTATATCTTTCAAACCTTTTTGAAACCTTTTCATCTTTCGCCAATTTTTTTTTCATTTAATTTTTGCTACCCAAATCCAAATTTTGCCACCCTTATCCATATCTTGCCACCAACATCCAAATTTTGCTTTCCTAATCCAAATCGGCCCTTATCCAATTTTGTATGTAAGTTCTCCCATGCCAACATCAACACTGAGCCAAGAGGAGAGGGGGTGGTTATTTAATATTTATAAACCCCTTGATGAAACCTCTGACACAGGAAACGTGTTCATGCCAACCTGCAGAGATGGACAATGGTCAAGACTACAGGACTCAGCTACTGTCCACACTGTTGGGGCGTGCAGCTTTGTCCTAGAGCTGACGCACCAAGCGCCGAGACCCAAACCAAAGTATCTCTCATGGCTAGTGAGTGAGCCATTCTATGACCCTTGGTCGAATCTTACGGATCAACAAAACTAACTAAGCTGTTAAAATAGTTATTTAAAGAAATCGTTTTCTCCTGAGCCTTGAAATCTCTGCTCCGAACATTGCGACCAAGGTCAACAACTGTACAACAAATAACAGCACCGTAAAACAAACGATACATATATTTATATATTTTAATTTCCTACATACCAAAAACGTTTTTAAAATTAAATTATGAGAGTAGATCAGAAATTGCCAGCAATCTTAAGCTATGGCAAACTAAAGGGCCATGCAGTAAACACAGTTTTTTTAAAATATTTTTTTTAAAAGCCCCATAACCGATGGTCGTAGGGGGTCCTAATGTTTTTTATTAGAAATTACTAGGTGATTGGTAGACCTTGGTGGGCACCCCATCTCCCTTCCAGGTCAGCGGATGACATTCTTGGCGTTAGTCATTCATCATTTTACCACATTTTTATTAACTCACTTTCGTTCCTGTTTGTTGGTTTGTCTGTCCACAATTTTTTCAAATCTGCCAACGTAAAATTAAACCACTTCTGATGGTTCTAGAGATCTCAAAATTTTACCACAGATAGATCTTGGATGACAATGCATTGTATCAAAATTTCATATCGATCGAATGTACTGTTATTAAATTATTGAACTTTTTAGTTTATCTATATATAAGCCTATGTATTATCCGTCTGCCCTTGTTCACATTACATTCACGTGCCGAGTTCACACCAATCCCGACCACAAAAACCATGTTTAACATCAAGGGGAGATCAATCATTTCCAGTCTGTAAATGTTTGTCGGGCAATGCCTACTATATTTGAACATAATCAATACTTCAAAACTCACCATAGCACACACTTAGACTAAAAAGAATAAAATAGATAGAAGTAAAAAAAAAGATTTAAAAAAAACACATTTTTATAAGTGGACTAAAAAGAAGAAAATAATTTAAAACTTATAAGTTCAAGTACTTTGATTTCACATGACTAAAAACGTGGGGCGGGTGTTTGGTATAAAAATGAAAGGTTCATAATTTAGAAGGCCAAAGAGAGATCTATAAGTGAGAGAATGAATGAACTACATATGTTAAACCTCATTGTGGCTTTAACGTGGGCTAGATCCCACGCCCCTCAGTTTGTGAGGCGAGCGCAGTATTGACATCGCTTTCCAGTTTACTTGTGGGTAAAATCATAGGGAAAAAACGAAGTAAATTCTCCAGGGCAATTAAATTAATGGAAAAAAGATACGAAGGGTCCTAATGAGATACGGCAAATAGAGCGAAGCAGGTTATAAAAGAAAGAGTTGTTCTATGAAATGGATGGAAACTGAACACATATCTAAATGGTACAGAAATTTTCTCCAATGGTGTTGATAAATTGGAGATGTGCGATTAATGGACTAAAACAATACAATTTGTTCTATGTTGTTGTCTGTTTCCATAGTTACCTCTTGGTTCATAATATTTATATCCAAGGAAAGGGAGCGAATAATGTCATTCTTAACGTTCAGTTCTGCTGACAGTTGCTTCACCTGCCAAAAGTTGTACAAAGTATTAAATGTGTTGTGTGGGTATGTGTGTGGTTGTGTTTTTGTGTGAGTGTTTTATGTCTGTGTTTAAATGGGAGTTTGTTTTTGTTGTTCGTTGGTGTGTGAGAATGAGTCAAGTATAAGTCCATATGTTTGCATATGAATGTGTGTGTGTATTTCAGTGTCTTTGTGTTGACGTCCATATGTATGTATGTAGTCCCTACTAATTATCTCCAACGTGATATGACAGATTGACGTTAAAATAATATGACAGAAGTCACACAATATGATATGACATTGAGTTTAAAATCCTATGGCACAACCTGTCGAGAAACAGTTTTACTGTAAGGACTACAAAGTAAAACTGTTTCACGACAGGTTGTGCCATAGGATTTTTAAAAAAAACTCAATGTCATATAGTTTTAAAAAAAACAATCCTATGGCACAACCTGTCGTGAAACAGTTTGACTGTAAGGACTACAATGTTTCACGACTTAATCAAGTATCTCTTAATCGAGTTTTCTCATTGGGGCCGTCCATAAATGTCGTCACGCAATTTTTGCCAATTTTTCACCTCGCTCCCTCGCAACACTTCGTCACAAAAACTTAGACGCCACCCTCTCCAATATGACGTCACAAAGCTTTGCCCCCCCCCTCCCTCCATAAAAGCCGTATTTTCTATTTGAAAAATGAGCATGTTTCAAATAACTTTTTTTGTCATTTAAGTATTTATTTTGTGTAGTCCAGCACTCTAATATCGTAACAGGCGTGAGCCCATGTAAAACGTATTTAAATAAAGTATAAGCAATCAAATATTTAAGTGGAACTTTAATACAATTTGTTCATTTTGATGTGACGTCACAGTTCTTAAACACACACACACCTCGCCCTCGTCACACAAAGTCACAAATGTGTGACCCCTCCCCCCCCCCACAGGAGCATGACGTCACTTCTGGACAGCCCCATTGCCCCACTTGGTAAAAGCAAAGAGAGCGGTGCGCTCCATATATGGTGTTTTTGGATGCTATATTTTTTTTCTATATTAATTTTAAAAAATAGACAACTAAACCTAACCCAGAGCCTAAAAAAATAAAACTACAAACTTAATTACATTTATGGATAAAAATAAAATAATTGCACTTATTCCCTTTTCAAGTGTAAAAATACAACATTTCATTCCCGGAAGTACGCCTCGCTCTGTCATAACAATGAACAATGATAGCACCGTTCTCTTTGCTTTAGCCGCCCCACTTTATCCCCTTGCTCCCTTATATCCCACAACAAAAGAATTCTAGGAAACAATCTATGACGCCTATAAATAGCCTTAACTGTATTGTTTACCTTCTGGTCAGATTCAGCAGCGTAAGATTGAAGGTCCTTTTCTTGCTTGTATTCCTCCGCCCTTTGCTGTGGAATAGAGAGGGCGTGGATGTCAAAAGGGGGGGGGGTGGGATGAATGTGTAGGAGGAAGGATGTTGGTAGGAGGACGAGTGAGAGGTGAGAGGTATACTGTCAGCAATTTCAACTTCAATGATATAATGCTGCGTTCTTATTTGGATTTCGACAGCAAAAACGACACAAATTTTCTTATTAAATTCCCAAAATTGACAAGTGTGCAAACAGTGGCGTGCATTACCCTAAATTTAAAATTAGTGGTGGGGTCCCCGAAGCATCATCGGTGGACCCCAAAGAATAATGCACCGCCCTAGTACTACTGTCAGTGGTCCCCATAGTATCGTGCATGGCCCCAGGGTTCCATTCAGTGGTCCCTATATTATCATGCACGGTCATAGTGTTAAAGCCAGTGGTCCCCATAATATTGTGCAATGCTCTTGTGTTACAGTCAGTGGTCCCCATAATATTGTGCAAGACTCTTGTGTTACAGTCAGTGGTCCCCATAATATTGTGCAAGGCTGTTGTGTTACAGTCAGTTATCCCCATAATTTTGTGCCAGGCTCCTGTGTTACAGTCAGTGGTCCCCATAATATTGTGCCAGGCTCCTGTGTTACAGTCAGTGGTCCCCATAATATTGTGCCAGGCTCCTGTGTTACAGTCAGTGGTCCCCATAATATTGTGCCAGGCTCCTGTGTTACAGTCAGTGGTCCCCATAATATTGTGCCAGGCTCCTGTGTTACAGTCAGTGGTCCCCATAATATTGTGCCAGGCTCCTGTGTTACAGTCAGTGGTCAGTGGTCAGCTTTGTTGTTGTTGTTGATATCAGTTCAAGACACAACGAGAGATGATTTCATTTTAAAAGAATTCCGTTCACCTCTTTTAACCCTGTCGATAAATCTGATTCCGAGAAATTCATGTTTCTTGAATCGGATTACACAATGTATTATTTTAATCATTATATCAAAGTCACTCATTTGCAAAATTCAAAAGAACAATAAAAATATTTAAATGAACATTTTTAATCTATTTATAGAAAATGAAAAAAGGCAACGTCAAGGTCAGTTGAAGATCTGTCACACGTTCAAGTCCATTCCGTGTCAAGTAATTATGTTTACTATCTGTTTCTTACCTTCAATAAGTTAAGTCAGTGTCAAGTAATTATGTTTACTATCTGTTTCTTACCTTCAATAACTCAAGTCAGTGTCAAGTAATTATGTTTACTATCTGTTTCTTACCTTCAATAACTCAAGTCAGTGTCAAGTAATTATGTTTACTATTTGTTTCTTACCTTCAATAACTCAAGTCAGTGTCAAGTAATTATGTTTACTATCTGTTTCTTACCTTCAATAACTCAAGTCATTGTCAAGTAATTATGTTTACTATTTGTTTCTTACCTTCAATAACTCAAGTCAGTGTCAAGTAATTATGTTTACTATCTGTTTCTTACCTTCAATAACTCAAGTCAGTGTCAAGTAATTATGTTAACTATTTGTTTCTTACCTTCAATAACTCAAGTCAGTGTCAAGTAATTATGTTTACTATTTGTTTCTTACCTTCAATAACTCAAGTCAGTGTCAAGTAATTATGTTTACTATTTGTTTCTTACCTTCAATAACTCAAGTCAGTGTCAAGTAATTATGTTTACTATTTGTTTCTTACCTTCAATAACTCAAGTCAGTGTCAAGTAATTATGTTTACTATTTGTTTCTTACCTTCAATAACTCAAGTCAGTGTCAAGTAATTATGTTTACTATTTGTTTCTTACCTTCAATAACTCAAGTCAGTGTCAAGTAATTATGTTAACTATCTGTTTCTTACCTTCAATAACTCAAGTCAGTGTCAAGTAATTATGTTTACTATCTGTTTCTTACCTTCAATAACTCAAGTCAGTGTCAAGTAATTATGTTTACTATCTGTTTCTTACCTTCAATAAGCCAAGTCGTCCTGATGAATCTCTGCGCCACTCATTTCATACCTTCAATAAGTCAAGTCGTCCTGATGAATCTCTGCGCCACTCATTTCTTACCTTCAATAAGTCAAGTCGTCCTGATGAATCTCTGCGCCACTCATTTCTTACCTTCAATAAGTCAAGTCGACCTGATGAATCTCTGCGCCACTCATTTCTTACCTTCAATAAGTCAAGTCATCCTGATGAATCTCTCCGCCACTCATTTCTTACCTTCAATAAGTCAAGTCGTCCTGATGAATCTCTCCGCCACTCATTTCTTACCTTCAATAAGTCAAGTCGTCCTGATGAATCTCTGCGCCACTCGTTTCTCAAGAACTTGCACCTGATCTGATATAATGACGACATATTTGAGTCAGATTCGTGATATAAGGCTCAAAAGGTAATTTTTTAAATATTGCAAGTACAGAGAAGAGGGAAAGGTCTAAACTAAACCAATAATCTATTCATATTACTTGTACTTGGTACTTGGTATCAGTAAACATGGATTTGTTAACAGGTCAAAAAGAAAACATTTCATTAAAACGTAGATCTTTGGTGTGTTTTTGTTTTATTAATTCACCCTACTAAGACTTAACTTACAGGAATCTACTTTAGAAACAAGAGATATGATTTGTGGATCAAATCTAACTTTGAACACAATTAAATAAATAAATAACTGAAAATAGAGTTTTATCAATAGTAAGTTCACATTTTTATTTAGTTGCCAAAAAGGAATCTAAATATTTTAAAAATATAATTTATTTGTTCAACTTATGTTCAATGAGGTACTACTGTATATTGAACGCAATAAATACAGCTTTTAAATAAAATACAATATACGCAAACTGATTGTGTGATCAAAACAATAATTTGATATTTATTAATACAATTGTAATACTTGTATAAGTTATTTTTTACTGATGAAGGCATTAGGGGCCGTCCATAAAGTACGTCACGCTCCGAAGAGGGGTAGGGGGTGTAAGAAAGTGTGACAGTTTGTGACAGGGGGAGGGGGGTCCGGCCATGTGTGACGTCACGGCGTTTTATATTAAATTTTAATTATTTTGTTAATAAAATAATAATTTTTGTTCGAAAGTGTGACGTACTTTAGGGGGTGGGGGTCCAAGATTTGAGACAGTTTGTGACAGGGGGGAGGGGGGAGTTAAAAATGGTCCAAAATGGCGTGACGTACTTAATGGACGGCTCCTTAGCAGATACTACTCTATGTGTATTAGTTTATTGATAAAGCTTTAAATTAATTATTTTGATCACACAATTATTTTGTCTATCTTGTTTTTTTATATCAATAACCAACTTAAGTGTGTATTTAGTAACTGGATAAAATCCACTACCAACTTACCCTTGCGTCCAGTGAGTGCATCTAATTCCACTATCAACTTTTCCTTGCGCCCAGTGAGTGGATCTAATCCACAACCAACTTGCCCTTGCGTCCAGTGAGTGGATCTAATCCACTACCAACTTACCCTTGCGTCCAGTGAGTGGATCTAACCCACTACCAACTCACCCTTGCGTCCAGTGAGTGGATCTAATCCACTACCAACTTACCCTTGCGTCCAGTGAGTGGATCTAACCCACTACCAACTCACCCTTGCGTCCAGTGAGTGGATCTAATCCACTACCAACTTACCCTTGCGTCCAGTGAGTGGATCTAATCCACTACCAACTTACCCTTGCGTCCAGTGAGTGGACCTAATCCACTACCAACTTACCCTTGCGTCCAGTGAGTGGATCTAATCCACTACCAACTTACCCTTGCGTCCAGTGAGTGGATCTAATCCACTACCAACTTACCCTTGCGTCCAGTGAGTGGATCTAATCCACTACCAACTTACCCTTGCGTCCAGTGAGTGGATCTAATCCACTACCAACTTACTCTTGCGTCCAGTGAGTGGATCTAATCCACTACCAACTTACCCTTGCGTCCAGTGAGTGGATCTAATCCACTACCAACTTACCCTTGCGTCCAGTGAGTGGATCTAATCCACTACCAACTTACCCTTGCGTCCAGTGAGTGGATCTAATCCACTACCAACTTACCCTTGCGTCCAGTGAGTGGATCTAATCCACTACCAACTTACCCTTGCGTCCAGTGAGTGGATCTAATCCACTACCAACTTACCCTTGCGTCCAGTGAGTGGATCTAATCCACTACCAACTTACCCTTGCGTCCAGTGAGTGGATCTAATCCACTACCAACTTACCCTTGCGTCCAGTGAGTGGATCTAATCCACTACCAACTTACCCTTGCGTCCAGTGAGTGGATCTAATCCACTACCAACTTACCCTTGCGTCCAGTGAGTGGATCTAATCCACTACCAACTCACCCTTGCGTCCAGTGAGTGGATCTAATCCACTACCAACTCACCCTTGCGTCCAGTGAGTGGATCTAATCCACTACCAACTCACCCTTGCGTCCAGTGAGTGGATCTAATCCACTACCAACTCACCCTTGCGTCCAGTGAGTGGATCTAATCCACTACCAACTCACCCTTGCGTCCAGTGAGTGAGCCAAATGTTTGAGTTCTTCGTTGGACAGAGAAAGTTTGAGGGAAGGGACGGACATTAGGTCATTCTCATCAACCATTGATCCAAGAGCCTCTGACAGGGAACGATAATAAAATAGACGATACCCTTTTAGCCTACCAGAAATAATTTCTTTTTAAAACACACAATAATTTGGTTCAGTGCTGAAATTATGCCCTATGAAATATTCCTTTAAGAAACTTACATATTCAATAACTATTTACCCCGAAAATCCCTTGGATGAAACCTATGTTCCCTTTAAGCTGCGCGGTTGCGCGGCCGCGCAGATGTCTGACCGACGCCGCGCAGCAGTTTGGATTTACAGCGCAGCAAATTCTGTAAAATCTTGCACAAAGAATTATGCTGTGCAATTTTGCACACGAACTACACACAAACTTTAGAGGGAACGTTGCATGAAACCTAAATTTAAACTGTCAATAAGGTGAATTTAATTTCTAAAATTCTTAGAACAAAGAATTCAAATGTTAACTCCATTTAGTTACTACACAACATACCCACATTGTATTCATACTCAAACCCTTCAAAGGACATACATTGTGTTATGTTACAGTAAGTAGATACAAATATTTATTTGTTTTTTTTTAGATGATGACTAAGAGAATTCTGTTTAGATCACATTTGTGTCAAACACTAATTTCTCAAACAGGCGGCATACCTTCTTCGTAAAGTAGGTCAGCAATAAAAATCTGGCCACATTTTAACATGGCTTCCCTAAACTTCCTGTAGGAAATGTTGCCCCTGAGTTTCATCGACTTCAAGAGAATCTCATTTTTCTCACGACGTGTGTTCCCTTTCTGAAATAAACCAATGTAAGGGGGGGGAGGGGGGTTGGGGGGGGGCTTGGTGATTGATTGTAGCAGTGCCTTTGTATATATTTTAATTCCTTTTTACTTTAACTTGGAAAATTAAATCAAAAGATGGGAGAAAGAGTTGCTCTGAATGGAACCCGTTGTGATCATTCAAAATAAAAATTAAATTTTTCCCCCTTACACATTCATAATGGTTTACGATGAGTTTATAGTGATATTATATTTGATTGGCAGTGTTAGGATGTTCACCCGCTTTCAGTCGGATGTTCTGCCTACATTTTGGGCAGGAGAAGACATGGAGTCATGTTTGCAATCACCAGAGGCGTCACTAGGGTTGGTGCTACCAAGTACGGTAGCTCATGATGTCACCCCCTCACGACTTACACCATTGACCTCCTCCGAGTCTGCCAGGGCCAAATAACGGGAACGTACAGAATTTTACATTTTGGTGTCACCCCTTGTGATGGTGTTACCCGGTGCGATCCGCACAAGGGCTGTCTCTCGCAATCACCATACTGATCGAAGATCATTGTGGAATATCGTTTTCGTAATTGATTGCCAGGCAGACACAAGAAAATGAATGTTATGAATATAAGGGAAACTTGTCAAGGAATTTCGTTATACGGTGGTCGAGTGGCGTACCGATGGTCAAGGGTTCGAATCCACGTTAAGGTAAGGATTTGTTCCCGGGGCCTAGGACGTCCCTGAGTCAACCAGTTCCGAATGGGCACCTAACACTAGTTAGGCGGCTGGGTAATGCGTGGAACCCACAAAGCCGTGGCCTGTGAGCGCTGCATCACTTGCCAACAGATGATCTGTCATGGTCTGTGGACGCAATTATCTTTTGCATAGAAGGAGCGTCTGTATAGATAGATAAGATATTTTGGCGTCAAAAACAATCTTCCAGAACCCTGAAACAAAGAACCATGGCCATATAGAACAGGCGGTAAATAAGACTTTGGCCCTGAAAAGGACCGTGAAAAATTAGTGTTAAAGACGTATTTGATGCCACCGCTAGTCTCGTTCGTGGTGATCACTGTGATGGTGATGGTGACGAGATGACCGGTGACCTTGGTGGTGGTGGTGGTGGTTATGGTGGTGGTGGCGCCCCGCGTCTCGACCACTGGAAGTCTCGCGGTGCTCGCACCTCCTGCCGACCGAACGGTCCCTGTGCCTGGACCCACCGCCTTCCTCTTTTGAGTCCGAGCTGAACCAGCCGCCGAACCAAGACCCCCCTTTGCCACGATCAGAACGGACGCGCATTCTGTCGCCGTGATGACGATTGCCCGACAGGTTCCCTTGAGAACCTTCCCCCGCGTGAGGTTTCTTGCCGCCCACTTTCTTGATCCTCCTCTCCCGGATTCCCTGACTCAGAACCTGGCGCACGGTTTCCGTGGAGATGTTCGAAGCTATGCGGTGCTCGTTTGACGAGGACCGTGTGGATTTCTTTGGCACTCATCCCGCGGGCGTTGTGCATCTGGTAGAGGATCTGGACCACGTCCTTCACAAGTGGTTTTGAGGTTCTGACGAAGGATGCCGCGGACAGATTGCCTGCTTGGATTCTGGTAGCCGGGCTCTCGTTCCGCTTCAGAGGAAACTTGGCGACCGGCTTCTGAGTGCGCAAACTGAAGTACTTTGCCTGGCTGGTGGAGTGATACTTGTGCTGTCCTTGCTGGGCTTTTTTTAACTTGGCGGCCATTTTGATTAGTTTCCTCCAGAAAAGGGGGGAACCAGTATCGATGTTTGATATTGCCGCCAACATATTTACGCGGACGTCCAAGAAGACATAATTTTCTTTTCCAATAAGTCAGTGTTTGTTGTTTGCAGAGGCGTCACTAGGGTTTGTGTCACACAGTGCGGTAGATCATGGTGTCACCCAATCATGACTTAAACCCATAGACTTCCACTGAGTCTATAAGCTCCAAATAACAAGTTTTACCCTTTGGTGTCACCCCTTGGGGTGGTCTCACCCGCTGCAGTTCGCATCCTCGGAATCCCCCTAGTGACGCCTCTGATTGAGTGTTATAAACACTTGAATATGGATGCTCATTTAATTTAATCTCGTTAATTCTGTGTAAGGAAGAGCTGATATCTTTGCACTGTGGCTTGTTAGAGCTGATATCTTTGCACTGTGGCTTGTTAGAGCTAATATCTTTGCACTGTGGCTTGTTTAGAGCTGATATCTTTGCACTGTGGCTTGTTAGAGCTGATATCTTTGTACTGTGGCTTGTTAGAGCTGATATCTTTGCACTGTGGCTTGTTAGAGCTGATATCTTTGCACGGTGGCTTGTTAGAGCTGATATCTTTGCACTGTGGCTTGTTAGAGCTGATATCTTTGCACTGTGGCTTGTTAGAGCTGATATCTTTGCACTGTGGCTTGTTAGAGCTGATATCTTTGCACTGTGGCTTGTTAGAGCTGATATCTTTGCACTGTGGCTTGTTAGAGCTGATATCTTTGCACTGTGGCATGTTAGAGCCGATATCTTTGCACTGTGGCTTGTTAGAGCTGATATCTTTGCACTGTGGCTTGTTAGAGCCGATATCTTTGCACTGTGGCTTGTTAGAGCTGATATCTTTGCACTGTGGCTTGTTAGAGCTGATATCTTTGCACTGTGGCTTGTTAGAGCTAATATCTTTGCACTGTGGCTTGTTTAGACGGCTGTGTTATACACCCAATCAGAGGCGTAACAACGACTTGGCATCGGGGCAGTTGCCAAGGGCGCCGATGATTAATCCTTCAATATTCAATGTATTAATAGTATGTATAATTTAGTACTTTTCCCTATTTCTGAAGGGCGCCAAAGGTGAATTAGCCAAGGGCTCGGAAAACCGAGTTACACCTCCGCACGCAAAATAAATACTCATCGATTATAAACTTTAGTGTTGTTGTAGTTGGTTATGGACGTGGTTACCATCATTTAGGGATATTTACTTAACATAAATAAAAGGTATCAGAAAATCTTGCTGTTATCAAATGATGCTGCTTAGCGGTGTGTTGGTAACATGGAGTCTAAGAGAGCGATAGGTGGCAAGACTTATCATGTTATCAAATGATGTTGCTTAGTAGTGTGCTTGTTACATGGAATCTAAAATGGCAATAGGTGGCAAGACTTTTCTTGTTATCGTCGAGTTGAAAAGGGTTTGGGTCTGATCAGCCCTCGAAACTGACTCGTAACAGTAAACAAGATGTTGTCTTTCTTGACTGAATACAAATGTGTAACAGTAAACAAGAGGTTGTCTTTCTTCACTGAATTCAAATGGTTTTATGGATTCATAGAGTAGAGATGGTTGTATTTCACCAACATCAGATGCCAGGTCTGGACCAAACAATGGCGATAGCGACAGATGCCAGGTCTGGACCAAACAATGGCGATAGCGACAGATGCCAGGTCTGGACCAAACAATGGCGATAGCGACAGATGCCAGGTCTGGACCAAACAATGGCGATAGCGACAGATGCCAGGTCTGGACCAAACAATGGCGATAGCGACAGATGCCAGGTCTGGACCAAACAATGGCGATAGCGACAGATGCCAGGTCTGGACCAAACAATGGCGATAGCGACAGATGCCAGGTCTGGACCAAACAATGGCGATAGCGACAGATGCCAGGTCTGGACCAAACAATGGCGATAGCGACAGATGCCAGGTCTGGACCAAACAATGGCGATAGCGACAGATGCCAGGTCTGGACCAAACAATGGCGATAGCGACAGATGCCAGGTCTGGACCAAACAATGGCGATAGCGACAGATGCCAGGTCTGGACCAAACAATGGCGATAGCGACTATCCATTTCTCTCGGTTGCTGGATGTTTCAAATATGTCTTTAGTGTTTTATACTATTGTTGATACTATTGTTGATACTATTGTTGATACTATTGTTGATACTATTGTTGATACTATTGTTGATACTATTGTTGATACTATTGTTGATACTATTGTTGATACTATTGTTTATACTATTGTTTATTCCTTCAGATGTTGCTCTGTCTATACCGGCTATTTTTCGTCATAAAGCTAGTCTTTCTTTTCCATTTTTCATGTATATGTGTCCTAAGAATTTCATTTGTCTCTTCCTTATAGGTTTGATGAGTGGTCTTGTGGCTGTAGTTAGTTCCTCGGTATTTTTGTAAAAGTCTATGATAGTCTCATCATCCTTCTTAGAAATCCTTCTACTGCCTCAAATCTTTTCCTTTTTTCATTGTCTATCGTTGTATGTAGTGACAGCATGCAAATTGTTCTCATTAGTTACAGAATACAAGTGGTCGTCGTTAGTGACAGGACACGAGTAGGTTTATTTTGTGGCAGAATATTATTGGTTTTCTATCGTTAAAGAACACAACTTCTTCTCTTCAGTTTTGGATTTGGAAAGTTGTCTTTGATGACAGCATACTTGTTGGTATCTTTATTGATTGACAAACTTGCATTAGTAACATCACTGGCAGAATGGTAACATCACTGGCAAAATGGTATTAATTTACTACAAAATTCACATGCTTTCGTCATATTAATTCCTTATATAATGACATTTAAAAATGTGTATTATGACAAGTGGAACCCAAGCGTGAATTTCACTTTCCCCACGGGAATGAATATTGTATGGAACGATAATGAATGCCCCCAATACACACTTTACCATTACCACATAGCGTTACACTAGTCTGACCAAAAGTAGTCCTCAAACACATAAACATTCCACTCTTATAATTGATAAAGCTATATAGGCAATTATTAACATTAGACACGGATAAAACTCTGGCTTCCACTCAGCTTAAAGTTTGTAAACACTGACCTCGGACTATCGTTGACCTTTTGAAACCTCCATACTTGGTCCTTAAGTGCATCTAATTGCCACAGTAGATTAAACATCTACCTCTCCACTTTAGATATTCATATTACTAGTTAGTTATACTTGATGTAAGTTATTGTGCAGTGGATCTCAAACCTGTATATGCAGGTATAAGTCAAACACAAGACAATACGAATGTGACGCTTCGGAATTTTCTGGAGTAATCGTTAATAGTTAACAGCCCTAGTCAGAGGCATAACTAGGTTTTTGGCGCCCTTGGCTAATTTATTTTTCGCGCCCTTGATAAATTGACAAGTTTCAGCTTTGCGATTTGTTCATTTGTTAGAAAAAAATAATTGATTTTCTCTTATTTTATTTATGACAATAATTACGTAGTCTGACAGTGACAGTTATACAATGTTAATATAACAATGCATAAGACAGGAACAATACTAATTTGCAGTTTATTATTTACTAAATAATACCAAACGAATTGGTGGATAAAACGGGTTATTGTTGCGTCAATAAAGACTACAGCAAAACTTGAAGTAACGTGTATTATAAATAACAAAAATAGGGTCAATGTGTCATACTCATTATCTTATACATAACGATAGAAACTCACAATTAAAATTAAATTTAAGTAACACTCCACCAATCCACTCCTATGTCCTATATCAAAGGTTCAAAGCTTAACTTTTCTTGCTTTAATGTTTGCAAAATTAGTGATTATTACATCGAAGTTTATTTGACTGGTAAGTTCACTTTCGATGGAAAGAAGAGCTAGAGATGATGTGAAGAGCTGGAGATGATGTGAAGAGCTAGAGATGACGTGAAGAGTTAGAGATGATGTGAAGAGCTAAAGATGATGTGAATAGCTAGAGATGATGTGAAGAGCTAGAGATGGTGTGAAGAGCTAGAGATGATGTGAAGAGCTAGAGATGATGTGAAGAGCTAGAGATGATGTGAAGAGCTAGAGATGATGTGAATAGCTAGAGATGATGTGAAGAGCTAGAGATGATGTGAAGAGCTAGAGATGGTGTGAAGAGCTAGAGATGATGTGAAGAGCTAGAGATGATGTGAAGAGCTAGAGATGATGTGAAGAGCTAGAGATGATGTGAAGAGCTAGAGATGATGTGAAGAGCTAGAGATGATGTGAAGAGCTAGAGATGATGTGAAGAGCTAGAGATGATGTGAAGAGCTAGAGATGATGTGAAGAGCTAGAGATGATGTGAAGAGCTAGAGATGATGTGAAGAGCTAGAGATGATGTGAAGAGCTAGAGATGATGTGAAGAGCTAGAGATGATGTGAAGAGCTAGAGATGATGTGAAGAGCTAGAGATGATGTGAAGAGCTAGAGATGATGTGAAGAGCTAGAGATGATGTGAAGAGCTAGAGATGATGTGAAGAGCTAGAGATGATGTGAAGAGCTAGAGATGATGTGAAGAGCTAGAGATGATGTGAAGAGCTAGAGATGATGTGAAGAGCTAGAGATGATGTGAAGAGCTAGAGATGATGTGAAGAGCTAGAGATGATGTGAAGAGCTAGAGATGATGTGAAGAGCTAGAGATGATGTGAAGAGCTAGAGATGATGTGAAGAGCTAGAGATGATGTGAAGAGCTAGAGATGATGTGAAGAGCTAGAGATGATGTGAAGAGCTAGAGATGATGTGAAGAGCTAGAGATGATGTGAAGAGCTAGAGATGATGTGAAGAGCTAGAGATGATGTGAAGAGCTAGAGATGATGTGAAGAGCTAGAGATGATGTGAAGAGCTAGAGATGATGTGAAGAGCTAGAGATGATGTGAAGAGCTAGAGATGATGTGAGGAGCTAGAGATGATGTGAGGAGCTAGAGATGATGTGAAGAGCTAGAGATGATGTGAATAGCTAGAGATGATGTGAAGAGCTTGAGATGATGTGAAGAGCTAGAGATGATGTGAAGAGCTAGAGATGATGTGAAGAGCTAGAGATGATGTGAAGAGCTAGAGATGATGTGAAGAGCTAGAGATGATGTGAAGAGCTAGAGATGATGTGAAGAGCTAGAGATGATGTGAAGAGCTAGAGATGATGTGAAGAGCTAGAGATGATGTGAAGAGCTAGAGATGATGTGAAGAGCTAGAGATGATGTGAAGAGCTAGAGATGATGTGAAGAGCTAGAGATGATGTGAAGAGCTAGAGATGATGTGAAGAGATAGAGATGATGTGAAGAGCTAGAGATGATGTGAAGAGCTAGAGATGATGTGAAGAGCTAGAGATGATGTGAAGAGCTAGAGATGATGTGAAGAGCTAGAGATGATGTGAAGAGCTAGAGATGATGTGAAGAGCTAGAGATGATGTGAAGAGCTAGAGATGATGTGAAGAGCTAGAGATGATGTGAAGAGCTAGAGATGATGTGAAGAGCTAGAGATGATGTGAAGAGCTAGAGATGATGTGAAGAGCTAGAGATGATGTGAAGAGCTAGAGATGATGTGAAGAGCTAGAGATGATGTGAAGAGCTAGAGATGATGTGAATAGCTAGAGATGATGTGAAGAGCTAGAGATGATGTGAAGAGCTAGAGATGATGTGAAGAGCTAGAGATGATGTGAAGAGCTAGAGATGATGTGAAGAGCTAGAGATGATGTGAAGAGCTAGAGATGATGTGAAGAGCTAGAGATGATGTGAAGAGCTAGAGATGATGTGAAGAGCTAGAGATGATGTGAAGAGCTAGAGATGATGTGAAGAGCTAGAGATGATGTGAAGAGCTAGAGATGATGTGAAGAGCTAGAGATGATGTGAAGAGCTAGAGATGATGTGAAGAGCTAGAGATGATGTGAAGAGCTAGAGATGATGTGAAGAGCTAGAGATGATGTGAAGAGCTAGAGATGATGTGAAGAGCTAGAGATGATGTGAAGAGCTAGAGATGATGTGAAGAGCTAGAGATGATGTGAAGAGCTAGAGATGATGTGAAGAGCTTGAGATGATGTGAAGAGCTAGAGATGATGTGAAGAGCTAGAGATGATGTGAAGAGCTAGAGATGATGTGAAGAGCTAGAGATGATGTGAAGAGCTAGAGATGATGTGAAGAGCTAGAGATGATGTGAAGAGCTAGAGATGATGTGAAGAGCTAGAGATGATGTGAAGAGCTAGAGATGATGTGAAGAGCTAGAGATGATGTGAAGAGCTAGTGATGATGTGAAGAGCTAGAGATGATGTGAAGAGCTAGAGATGATGTGAAGAGCTAGAGATGATGTGAAGAGCTAGAGATGATGTGAAGAGCTAGAGATGATGTGAAGAGCTAGAGATGATGTGAAGAGCTAGAGATGATGTGAAGAGCTAGAGATGATGTGAAGAGCTAGAGATGATGTGAAGAGCTAGAGATGATGTGAAGAGCTAGAGATGATGTGAAGAGCTAGAGATGATGTGAAGAGCTAGAGATGATGTGAAGAGCTAGAGATGATGTGAAGAGCTAGAGATGATGTGAAGAGCTAGAGATGATGTGAAGAGCTAGAGATGATGTGAAGAGCTAGAGATGATGTGAAGAGCTAGAGATGATGTGAAGAGCTAGAGATGATGTGAATAGCTAGAGATGATGTGAATAGCTAGAGATGATGTGAAGAGCTAGAGATGATGTGAACAGCTAGAGATGATGTGAAGAGCTAGAGATGATGTGAAGAGCTAGAGATGATGTGAAGAGCTAGAGATGATGTGAAGAGCTAGACATGATGTGAAGAGCTAGAGATGATGTGAAGAGCTAGAGATGATGTGTGTTGTTGACCTGACGTCAATCTCAAGTAATTTTTTTATAAATTTTAGTTTGCTGAAACTCCTTTGAGCAGTTCCTACTGTGGTTGGAATTGTAAGAAATGCTTTCAGAGCTCGTTCGATATTCGGGTACGATTCTTACTATTCCCATTTAGCGAGAACATTTAGAAGTTCTAAATGAAACATTTCTCATGGGGTTTTTTTGTTTTGAAATTGTTCAATCTTTGGTTTATAAGGCATTTTATTTCAATAATAAATTGCTCTTTATTTATTTTAGTTTTTAAGTTAGGGAAACTGGCATAATATGCGCAGACAATGTTGATATTGAGGTGGGGGGCAGCCATAGCGGTTAGAAAGCTTGACAGGAAAGAGAGGCGTGTCTGATGTTTCATATGAAATGAGTCCAATTGCTTCGACATACCGACACAAGCCCGTGAGAGGAGACATCTTCCCTCCCCTCTCCCACTTTTCTCCCTCGACAGTGGGATGGGTATAGTAATATTTTTCTTTCTAAGAGAAAGACTGTAAAATCATATTGACATTTGTATGATAAGAAGCCCGCAAAGGCCACAAACATAATAAAAAATATTATAATGGATTTATATGAAATATATTTAAATATAATTAATTATTCAATTTTTTGTTATCGATGATAAAAGTGAAATACAGTCGGACGTCGCTAAGTTGAACTTCCCTAAGTTGAAAATCTCCCTAAATCGAATTAATTGTTAGGTCCCGGCCAAATTCCATAAGACTAATGTATTTTTAGATCTCCTTAACTCCAACATTTTTGGCTTTCTACCTGTCATAGTCGAATTTTCCAAGGCGTTTTGCGTTATTATTCTGGAGTGAAATTTCAGAAGACGTGTTCCGTAGAGCCACGCAAATGGACGTAAAATCTTATCTTAGTGCATTCCACGAGGGATTAATAAGTGACCCTTGCAAGTACAAAAAATGACAAGGACAAGAAAAAGGAGTGGTAACTAATTCACGTCCCTTTGCTGCATGCAAAAAGAAAAATCTTACTCCCCCCATACCACTGTGGAGTGAGTAAAGTGGGGGAGGGGAGAGAATGTGTCTTCTCTCACAGGCTTGTGTCGGTATGTCAAATCAAGTTGGCTTCCTTCCATATGAAACATAGACACCGCCTGTCTTTCCCATCAAGCCTACTAGCGTGTATGGCGATTCCACCCACCCCTCAATAACTACATTGTCCTTGATTAATCGGCACCTATTACGCCATTTTCTCTTACTCAAAAACTCCGTAAGTCGATTTTTTTCGGGACCTTTTGAGTTCGACTTAGAGAGGTCCGACTGTATTTTCTTAAATAAAAAATTAAAAATTGGAGTTTAGTGGCGCCCTTTTGAGCTGGCGCCCTTGGCAACTGCCCCTTTGCCAACCCATTGTTACGCCACTGGCCCTAGTTAAAACATAATAAATTCTCAGAAGATAGCAGTAATTATTTAGTTCTTAAAAAGCGTTTGATATTTTTGGTCATACAACTTAAGATTTTAAACTGACGGTGATTTATTTGAAATTTAAAATTAAAAAAAACAACAACAACAAAATAAAAATACTTTTATTGTCCTTAGTTGCAAATCTTTTATTACCTTGATGTCCTCAATCATTGCGGAAGGCAGGACTTTGTCCTCCACCAGGACACTGATCAAGGAGCTAGTGGGGTTGATATATCTGACAAGGACATTCCAATGTCTCGAGAGAATGTCTTTTAAGCACTCGTCCATTGCTAGTGGTAATAAAGAAATAGTGTTTGACACTGATATGCAGCACAATTAGTGTATGCTGTAAAATGTGTTACTGAAAAGCAGTGTTTTGAAGACAGGTGTTTTGAAGACAGGTGTTTTGAAGACATGTTTTTTGAAGACAGGTGTTTTGAAGGTGGGGTGTTTAAAGGGAAATTTGTGCGAGCGGAATTTATGCTAACCGGAGTCGTTCTCTATGAATTTATGCTAACCGGAGTCGTCCTCTATGAACTTATGCTAGCCGGAGTCGTTCTCTTTGAATTTATGCTAACAGGAGTCGTTCTCTTTGAATTTATGCTAACCGGAGTCGTTCTCTATGAACTTATGCTAACCGGAGTCGTTCTCTTTGAATTTATGCTAACCGGAGTCGTTCTCTATGAAATTGATGTGCAAAAATGCATCTAAAAGAATCAAATGTTCTTTTACTACAAATTTATCTCATAAGACAAGTAAGCCAATTCATAATTTCATAAAATTATTTTTAAAATAAACGTTGTTTGGAAACCAATTTGTGGTTTGGTGGTGGGTGGTGGGTGGTTGGTGGTGGGTGGTGGGGTGGTTGGTGGTGGGTGGTGGGTGGTGGGTGGTTGGTGGTGGGTGGTTGGTGGTGGGTGGTGGGTGGTTGGTGGTGGGTGGTGGGTGGTGGTTGGTTGGTGATGGGTGGTGGGTGGTTGGTGGTGGGTGGTGGGTGGTGTGGTGGTGGGTGGTTGGGTGGTGGGTGGTGGGTGGTTGGTGGTGAGTGGTGGGTGGTTGGTGGTGGTGGTGGGTGGTGGGTGTTTGGTGGTTGGTGGTGGGTGGTGGGTGGTTGGTGGTGGGTGGTTGGTGGTGGGTGGTGGGTGGTTGGTGGTGGGTGGTGGGTGGTTGGTGGTGGGTGTACCTGTTGACAAATTTTAAGCTTAATACAGTTTAATTAAACTTAATTATTAACTTATGGCAACAATATTAGTGGGTTCACTTCCAATTAACTTTTCGATTTGTATGTATTTATTCTTCTCTCCTCATGGTCACAGAAATTCAAACATGTTCTTTACAATTGGATTCTGAAAGAAAAATGCTGCCCTTAAATTAATATTATTTTAATAATAATTTAAAAAGAAATTTGAATATTTAAAAACGATAAAGCCTGCAAAATCGACCACCTGCAAATAAATAAATAATTTTTTTTTCGAGCGATTTATCATAATCCCTTTTCAAGGGTAAGCACCTAATGTAGACAAAATATTAGGTTTTACTAAGAAGTTGTTTCCCTTTCACTTTTAAAAAAAAATGCATCCTTCTCTTTGTTTTCTACTTGTATCAAACAAAAATGTAATTTCATATTTACAGTAGTAGACGTGATATAATGAATGCTTGAATTAAACGAAAAGTTTGTATCTCCCATCACGTTTTCATTTTTAGTCTGTGAATAGCTGATTAAAACTATCATGCCAGATTCATTACTGGAGAATATTCGAAACTGACAAGAATAACACCATTAGTTAAATCATTAAACCTTGAAACACTAGAGGATAGAAGAACCAAGAGCAAAGTAGTAATCATACATAAAGCAATTAATTCTAATTTAGAAATACAACACAAAGATAACTTAATACAACCCTCAGATAGACATAAGGATAAAAACACCTTTCTTATTCCGTATCCAAGAACAAACACATACAAGTTTTCCTTCTTCCCGTCCGGAATTCGGGCGTGGAATGGGTTGCCTGAAGAATCCAGGAAAACCAACACTTTATCAACATTTAAATCTCTAATAAAAATGCAGGACTAAACACAAACCATAGATAAGCGTGGGACGCAATTATCTTCTGTATAGAAGGAGCGTCTGTAAACAGATAAGATAAGATAAGATAAGATAACTTTCAAAACAAGTAATTGAGGGAGAGAGGACCCCTACCATTTTCTCTACGAAAAAACAAATTTAGACGAATACTGCATTGCACTTTCCCCAGCTCTTCTCTTTATATTTAAATTGTATCCCCTAACAGTTTCCTCTTCCGAAAGTAACATGTCTTACTTAAGAGTATTTTGACTAGCCAAGTTAAGTTGAAAAACTTTCTTTGTGAATAATCTCGGAATATGGATCGCTTAATATATTTAGTATGAAGCTTTTACATTTAGTTACCTTTAAAAAGTATATCTTAAAGTTCCTTATACTCGAATAACAGTCATCTAAGGAGTCCAGATTTTGTAGCGAAATATAAATGTGTTTTTAAAGAAGACATTTAAAAACATTAAATTCTCTTTTTTAAAGCAAGGAAATACGTCATAATAAATTGAAGTCCTATTTCACTACTTTAAATAGAAAAATATATATTATTAAGAAAGAGACAGTTTGAGAGTAATATTTCATTGAATGTAAATACGACTAAAATGTGAGGATTTTTTAAAAGGTTTGCTTTAAAAAAATGTAAATAAAATTAAAGTCGTATCTAATGTAAAGATATTAAATATAATATGTTTTTCGCCTGTGTTATACATATGGCTGGTTCTGATTTTAAAAAATCATCGATTAATCGAATTTTTTAAAATCGATTAATCCATTAATTTCGATTAATTATATTTTTATAACGCATATATAGATCCCGTTAATTTGCGATTATTTATTGCGCGAAATCGGTTAAGTCGCGGTAATTCCATGGCTCCCAATTTTTTTGACGTAACACAGTAAATTCGTTCTGCTATGTAATGAATAATGAAGAAAACCCTATTTGTTTAAGTATGCAGGTCTCAATAAATAATAATAATACGAGGGGAAAGTATGTAAGTAACAAAAATATAAATTGTTAATAAATTGGAAATAAAAAAGAAATATTTTCTTAAATTTTAATCGAATTTTAATCTATCAAAGTAATTTTAATCTATTAATCGTTAATTTCCGCAGCCCTAGTTATATATATTATATATATTTTGTATGTTCTCCATTTTCTATATTTTATTATGATTTTCATGTTCTCCTTTTTAGTATTTCTTCTAAATGTCTTGAAGGGAAGAAAAGAAATAAAATGAAGTACATGTACCGTTTAGATATAATTTTCATAAGCACAATTAGACAATACAGGTTTATATAATTTAAGAAATAAAAATAAACTATTTTATCGTCACGCGATTTTGATCGATTTCCATCCCTTCCCTTTCGTCGCACGTCGTCACAAAAATTTAGTCCCTTCCACTAAAATATGACGTCAAAAAGCTTTGCCGCCCCCATAAAGCCATATTTCCTATTTGAAAATGAGTATGTTTCAAATCACTTTATTGTCCTTTAAGTATGTATTTAGATTAAGCCTGCACTCTATCGTAACGCATGTGAAGCCATTTCAAACGTCATTAAATAGATTGTAAGCAATCCAATATTTAAGTGGAACTTTTATTTAAAGTTTCGTGGTTTGATGTGCCGTCAGTTCTTAAACACATGGTTTTAATTGTTTGACACTGCTTCTCTAGGGGCATGACGTCTTTTATGGACGGCCCCTTGAATGCTTTCAAAAAGTCACAGGCCCCCAAGTGGTTACTTAGTTACCTCGGCAACTACAATATCTTTCTTTGAACGATGAAAAAAAATTGTGTTTTCGCGCAGTTACACTTGTAAAAATTGAAAAGTGATACATGTGTTTCTATGTTTGTAGTTAATAGATGACTTCTTGGCGATGTCGTGGTAGGAGGGGAAAGCAAGATACAAAATCCGAACAACAACACACACACTTCTTAATTAGGATACATTTTTCTCTATTCCTTTGATAGGAACTAAAAGCTATGCACGGTTTTGAATCTTTTTAAAAAATAATAAACTCACATCCAATTTAAACAGTTTTTTTAAATTAAAAAAAAAGTTTACTTCAAAATTAGCAAAATATTTGTGCGAAATGAAACTCTCAGAAATTAGCAATATCCTCTAAAGTAAATTAGTAACTGTTTGCTTAAGTTGAAATGAAATGGGAACTGATTGTGATTTTGTACAAACATATATTGTATACACGTTTAATTTAAAATTAAAATCTATGAGAATAGGTGATGTAAAAAAGAATAAACTAAAAAACACTCGAATCTATCCTTTTGAAAACAAAATGGCCTGTTACATTTAACGTAAATTTAATCTGAATTGATAATTATCCATAAAAATAAATGCAATGATTTTTTTTTGAAAGTGTAAATAAGAGTGAATGCAGAATAAAATCACGGCCGTGGTTCGAATATTATTTTTTTTATATTAAATACTGAAAAATAAAACAAAAAGATTGGTTATTGCGAAACACGACAGCAACCAATGGTTGATGAGATGAGAACAGAAAGTAAACGAAAAGCCTCACTACTATCCTCATTATCATGAATGTAAACAGGTTCGCTAGCTTCTACTGTCCCAGTAACATAAACATTGAATTGTTTCTTCCACTGGACGGTGAATGTGGATATATTCCTTCACTTAGAGGTGGATTTATTTCTTCTACCACCCGGTATCCCTTTTATGACACTGATCCCTTTTCAATGGAATAAAAATCTTAAATGTGAGTATTTTAAAGTAGCCGTAGCCGTAGGCTTAGGACTTAGACTTCACTTCTAAAACACGAAACTTTTAACTTTAAAGTTTAACATATGCGCGGCGTTATGCGGCTATTTTTAGTTTTTAGCCTACTAAATGAAAATGCTAAATATTCAAAGCAATTAGATTAGGGTCAGTCCTAAAAGATTCACATTAGGATTAACTTCTTCATATATTTTAATAATTTTAATTATATTAGCCCTATTCCTGTAACTATATTTATATAATATAATTTAATATAAATAATAAATATAACTTAATTACAGCTTCTACTTTCTACAATTAGAAATTAGGGGCCTACTATTACAGTTACAGTACAGCCTAATACTTTAATACTAGTACTACTACTACTAGGCTTACTAGGTACTACTACTAGTTATAGTACTAGTAGTAGTAGTCTTAGTAGTCGGCGTCGGTTACTTATTAATTTATTATTATTAGTAATACTATTAGTATTAGGCTACTATTATTACTATTATTAGATTTAGTATTAGTCTTAGTTTAGACGTTTAGTAGTATAATTTATAATATTATTACTATTAGTATTAGCTGCAAGTGCCCATAAGCCATAAGTATACGGCAAGGCTTGACTATACTATAAATTTCTGTCCATGACCATAGCTGAATCGGACACAGGCCGGGACAGCCTATAATTATAAATTATAATGCTGCCCTAGTGCCCCTAGCGTATTCATATTCCTATGCCTATGCATATACTATGGCCCATGACCTTATTGCCTTATAAGCCTTATTACTGTACTAATTCCTATAGACTATATAGTCTATAGCCTATGGCCATGGCCATTATCAAGCACTATTACTATTATACTATTATAGCTATGACTATACTACTACTGCTACCCTGCCTATACTATACTGATACTGTATACTGGTGTAATTGTAATACTATATAGACTTTCACATTATTATTATAGACCACCAGTGGCCAAACCGCGGCTCGCAAGCCGCATGCAGCTCTTCTGTGTTAACATTGAGGCTCGCGTACACCTATGAAATATATGAATGACCCCCTTTCCAGTCCTACAAGGATTACTGGAAGATTCCCAAGCCCTTTTTATGACCCATAGTGCTTTAATGCGGCTCTCAACAAATTGTTTATATTTAAAATGGCTCTCAGTTACTACAGGTCTGGCCACCCCTGTTATAGGCTTTGACTATGCCATGGTCTTGCCTACTTATACTTTTATAATTTAATAATTTAAACTTAATATTACTAACACTATACCAGCTACTATACTATGCTGCATAACTATGCTAACTTACTAACTATGCTAAAAAATAAATATACTACGACTACACTTACTATTATAAGGGCTTATATTATCATCATCAGTCCCGTGACCGTTACGATCATTAGGGGACGCGCATGGACTCATTAAAAGACAATGATCTCCATATTTGCCTATCATCCCTGTCCATTCTTTTATGTTGTCAATCCAACTTTTCCGCTGTCGACCTCTTCGCCGAACTCCTAAAGTGCCTTGAAGGATGATTTTTGTCAGGCTTTCATGTTGCACCACATGACCGGACCATGTGTCTCTAAATTGTCGCTATAATGGTTTCTTGACTACCCGCAATGAATTTTATTCTGTCCCAGACATACTCATTGGTCTCATGTTCTAGATAAGAGATATATATATGTATATATATATATATATATATACTAGACGCCCCGCGGCGTAGCATACGCCGCATACTTGCTCATGGAGAGTGCAAATAAAGTGGAGAAAGAACGGACACAAACTACAGCACGAAGAAATGAAAACAACGCGAGTGAATGTCGTTTTGATGGGCATGGGCTGCCAACTCATTGTTGGTTTCGAGACATTTGCAGACGAAATTCGGTAAACCCCCAACTTCTATGAAGTCAGCTATAAAACGATAATCGGTTTAAAATCGGAGTTACATAATCGACAATCGGTTTTCCAAAAAAAAACCCCGCAATTAACAACCCTAAATATGACTAACCATCGCTAGGGTCGGCCAATCACAGTTTATGTTTAAGGGATAGTATTGTTAAATGGGAGGCGGGTAACAACAACCTCAGCGTGCATGTCTTCACGTTTACTCGTTTTTTTTATTTACTTAGTGCTGCTTTTTGTGTCTGTACTCTCACCCCCCAACTTTTCTTTGCACTGTCTATGATGAGCAAGTCTGCGGCGTATGCTATGAAATAAAGGGGTAAAAGAACGGGCACAGAAATTTTTAAAAATAAAAAAATACAATGTATTCGCTTGGGCTTGAACCCGTGACCTTCCCCGCATGAGGCGGACGTGATAACGAGTACACTACGAATCTCGCGTATTCTGTGAAGGAACAATGGAAGTGAAACACAAGGACCATTGTTGGACACCCCTCCACTACCTTCGCTTGCCAACCGTTAACTGTGTTTAGTTGACCCCAGCGTGGGTCATTCGTCATGCTTGTTTGCATATACTTGCTTGCGATGAGGTGTTTCGCATGGTCCCATGAAGAGAATTATATATATATATATATATATATAAGTATAAGGGCGTATTTTTTAAAATAAAAAATGGGGGGGGGCATGTTGGATCTTGAAAGATGATTGATAGTTCAACACCAATCAACAATATAAATTATATATCAAACAACAATCAGTGACTGAACAGCAAGTAAAACAATTAATGTAATTGAGCATAGGCCTATCATCTAAGCAGTTGTGAGGCCTAATACACACTGTAATTTCATTTATCTCTGCAGTATAATATATCAATTATATCATGTGTTTACAGATTTTGTACAAATTGATATTGCATCAAGTGTCAAATAGTTATTGTATTAGGTGATATACAGTTATTGTATCAGGTGTCAAATAGTTATTGTATTAGGTCTTATACTGTTATGGTAGCAGGTGCTATATAGTTATTGTATAAGGTGTTATAAAGTTATTGTATTAGGTGCTATATAGTTATTGTATAAGGTGTTATACATGTATAGTTATGTATCAGGTGCTATATAGTTATTGCATCAGGTGTTAAACAGCTATTGCATCAGAAGATATACCTCTATTGTATCATTGTTATACCACAATAACATAAGATGTTATACAGCTTTTATATTAGATTTTATACAGCTATAATGAGTGCATTCTGAAATAGGCATCCCAACGTTATGCTAGAGTCCATGAAATGGGGAATCATAACAAATACAAAAGTCTATAGGTGAGCTGAAACTATTGTCTCTTTTATGCATGAAATCAACTTTAAACTTTATGCTATGTATAAAATTAAAAGACTTGATATTTTTTATAAAATGTAACCAAAATAATAATAACCAAGTGAAAGAAAGTCAAAAACAGTGCAATAAATTTTTTGTCTCATGAAATGAGATCATACTTTGGCAGGGTTTTATCAAATTATGTGCAAATAACATTTAAGGATTTTAAAAAATAGGAAGATACATTTACTCATTTTCTTATGCAAATAAATGTTCAGTCTCTTGTGTTTGTTAATAAATGTTCAGTCTCTTGTGTTTGTTAATAAATGTTCAGTCTCTTGTGTTTGTTAATAAATGTTCAGTCTCTTGTGTTTGTTAATAAATGTTCAGTCTCTTGTGTTTGTTAATAAATGTTCAGTCTCTTGTGTTTGTTAATAAATGTTCAGTCTCTTGTGTTTGTTAATAAATGTTCAGTCTCTTGTGTTTGTTAATAAATGTTCAGTCTCTTGTGTTTGTTAATAAATGTTCAATCTCTTGTGTTTGTTAATAAATGTTCAATCTCTTGTGTTTGTTAAGCAAGGTGGTGTTAAAGTTGGTCTAGTTTTGTAGTACTAAGGATGATGTCATAGAGAATGTGTTTATTTTGTAACATCATTGTTAAAGAAAAATATTGTGGAGTATAGATTGAAATATGAACTACAATTATACCAGGTTTACCTTTTGCTATAAATACAATGTGGTTAGTATGATAAGAATGTTTATTTAATATTTATATGTTTGTTATTATCTCCATGTAAAGCGCTGTGAGCCCAGGTCTTTGCTGGGATACAGCGCTATAAAAATTATCAATTTACATTGTATTATTATTATTATTTTTACAGGATGAGTGACTTTAACAGGTTTATTTGCTTCATGTACTGGTAGAGATAAATCAAAACTTTTAATTTCATTTATTGAGAAATAAATTTTAAGGTGGAATCTTTTTCAATTATGCTTCATTACTTTAATAACTGGTCTATTTCAGTATTAGAAGAGACTTATACAGTATACACATTAGGCATATTGATATGAAACTATTATTTATGCTTGTGGACCATTATAATAGTGATATAATCATTTTAATGAAATGCTTCTTATTAACTATGGTTAGAAGAAAGACTGTGTAACTAGAAGTATGACTATTTATTAAATTTTAATCCATCACCTTTTTTTTCCATGAAACTATAATTGTATTATTTTTTTAGCAAAAATAATCAATGGCTTGTGGAATATAAATAAAAATAAGATGAGATCTATTCAATGTAAAATATAGTCAACATTGAATCGTAAATATTGGTGGTGCATTTATGTTATTAATCAACTTTAAAGAGACTAAAACTGGCCATACAGTCTGAATCTGGTTCAACCGGATTTGCATTTGTATGCACATTTTTAAAATGAAAGGGGCTAAACAGGAAATCTCTGCAACTTATTTATATAGTATAGCCTAATATAATTTATTTTTAGCAAAAGACAATGTACAAGTCACATATTACTCCTAATTTGAAGCCCAGAATGTGACTGTGTGAATGGGAACGATATGTTGGAGAGTTGGAGAAGACAGGTGATGTAAGACAATGTACAAGTCACATATTACTCCTAATTTGAAGCCCAGAATGTGACTGTGAATGGGAACGATATGTTGGAGAGTTGGAGAAGACAGGTGATGTAAATCAACTAAGCCTATTTTAGAAAGTTGTGTTGTTTTTGTGTGGGGGGGGGGCAGGGTGGTAAATTTACATTCATTGTAAGTGGAATTTTTATTCATATATCACAGCTATTTAATTTTTTTAAATATTTTATTATATTTTAATTATTGAAGAAGAATTCTTTTTATTGGCAAATAATTATAAACAAAAATTATAGTTTCATACTGATTCATAGTAATAGTACAGTATGAATTGATATTACATATATATATATATATATATTATATATTATATATATGGCGGCTGGATAGCGAAGTCAATAGTGCAAAGCCACAATAAAAATGTTGATTTGAATAATGACTATTGCTAAAAAGTCCTTCGCTGACTTGGAGAGGAGATGGGCGCTGCCAGGTCTACCAAGCCTCGAGAAAGTTCAATGGAAACATCGGAACCCCCTACGACCACGAGGTTATGGGACGCAAATAAAAATAGATACTATAGACACACTAGGGGCCGTCCATAAAGTACGTCACGCTCCAGAGGGGGAAGGGGTGTAAGAAAGTGGGGGAGGGGGGTGTACGGCTATGTGTTACGTCACGTTGTTTTATATTATATTTTAATTATTTTGTTATTAAAAAAATTTTTTGTTCGAAAGTGTGACGTACTTTAGGGGGGGGGGTTCCAAGATTTGTGATAGGGGGAGGGGGGAGTTAAAATGGTCAAAAATAGCGTGACGTACTTTATGGACGGCCCCCTAGCCAGACAAACAAAGCCATGAAGTTTAATTTTACGACCGTCTGAACTAGCTAACCGTAGAGCACTTACGACAATTATGTTTACTTGTCCTGGCAGTGCCAACAAATGGGAGGAGTCAAATACTTGGGAAAACAAGCCTAAACGCAAATACACTGTATTGTATATTTTTGTGAGCTGAATGTGGATCAGCTATTAATAGCTTGACCTTTCTAAAATCGTCACGAAACGTAGGAAGCTAGGTCATCGCTACTGGAACTGTCTTGATCAGCTGTCCTATTCATTTGTTTTGATCAGCGGTCTTGATCAACTGTCCTGTCCTAATCAGCTGTCCTGATCTGCTGTCGTGGCTGCGTGGGCTATTACATACCAGTTAGCTGCGAAACAGCTTCCTAATCATTATAATATGATGCTTTTAACCACATACATATCATGATAACTTCCAACTACATAATCCATATTAGCAACGATTATAGACAGCTCCAGAGTATCCACGATAGTGTACAATTCAATAAATGCCATGAAAATAGACAATGCCATAGTTGCAATGTCAGTAGACAAGCCCATAGTTGCAATTAATGTCAGTAGACAAGCCCATAGTTGCAATGTCAGTAGACAAGCCCATAGTTGCAATGTCAGTAGACATGCCCATAGTTGCAATGTCAGTAGACAAGCCCATAGTTGCAATGTCAGTAGACATGCCCATAGTTGCAATGTCAGTAGACATGCCCATAGTTGCAATGTCAGTAGACATGCCCATAGTTGCAATGTCAGTAGACATGCCCATAGTTGCAATGTCAGTAGACATGCCCATAGTTGCAATGTCAGTAGACAAGCCCATAGTTGCAATGTCAGTAGACATGCCCATAGTTGCAATGTCAGTAGCCAAGCCCATAGTTGCAATGTCAGTAGACATGCCCATAGTTGCAATGTCAGTAGACATGCCCATAGTTGCAATGTCAGTAGACAAGCCCATAGTTGCAATGTCAGTAGACAAGCCCATAGTTGCAATGTCAGTAGACAAGCCCATAGTTGCAATGTCAGTAGACAGTAGACATGCCCATAGTTGCAATGTCAGTAGACATGCCCATAGTTGCAATGTCAGTAGACATGCCAATGAGGTCATGATTTCATCCCAGCACATACAAATAATCATCGGATTAAACTGTGGATAATGATTACCTACCATAAAAATTGGATAAATATTCCATTACATGGGTACATTTTCCATGCTATAAAATGTGGATAATCATTCCAGATACAAGAGATCGATTATTTGTATCCCCACTTACTTTTTTGTATTTTATTCTAAAGCTCTTTAACTCATGTTTCAGTCCATGTGATCACGCTCTTTCCCCGGCCACGTTTAGACGTATGTTGCCATGAATAAAACAACCATAAATTGTAGCTCCATTGACGAATTGATGTTTACTACTATTAAGTTTTGCTCAAGGGCCCCTAATTTCTTAACATTTTACTGTAATATATTATACATTTCGAAAGCACCAAACGTTGAAAAGATATAATAATTTCTCTGTTGACTAAATTTCCTCTCTTCAAAATGACTGGATCAATGTGTACGGACACCAAGAGTTAAAGCAGACACCAAGAGTTAAAGCTAACACCAAGAGTTAAAGCTGACACCAAGAGTTCAAGCTGACACCAAGAGTTAAAGCTGACACCAAGAGTTAAAGCAGACAACAAGAGTTAAAGCCGACACCAAGAGTTAAAGCGGACACCAAGAGTTAAAGCAGACACCAAGAGTTAAAGCGGACACCAAGAGTTAAAGCGGACACCAAGAGTTAAAGCGGACACCAAGAGTTAAAGCGGACACCAAGAGTTAGAGCGGACACCAAGAGTTAAAGCGGACACCAAGAGTTAAAGCGGACACCAAGAGTTAAAGCGGACACCAAGAGTTAAAGCGGACACCAAGAGTTAAAGCGGACACCAAGAGTTAGAGCATATCGAAAATGACGACGAGGTCAAAACTTTCCAGTTTCGTTACAACCGTCTTTCCTCGTTGCTGTTAGTTTCTGACTGTTTCTTGTGTCAGGGGTTCTCAGTTCATTACTTTGTCTTTTTTTTTATGGACCCACATTTTGTTGCCGTTGTTTGCCATCTACACTGAGTTAAAATATATTTGAAATTAAATAGCACAGATCAACGTTGTTGTGTTGACTAATGTTACAACCGGCACGACCTCAAGCAAATATCATTGACCCCACTCATCCAATTAATGATTGATTAGCTGTTAACTGTTTATCTTGTCTGTTAGAGACGCTCCTTCTATACAGAAGATTATTGCTATTTTCCTTTATTAACGCGCTAACTGCGTCTGTTAAGTTCACCACATCAGCCCGTTTTCTGCTCATATAGAAGTAAAAATGTTGCTGAGATGAGTTACACATGTTTGGGGAAAGGGGGGGGGGCTGCTATAGAATTGATGATAACTGGATGTCATGTTTACACTGTTTTACGCTGCTGAATTTGGCCGAGCTTTGTACCACGATCATTTAATTTTAAACTCTTTCATTATACATGCACCATTGTACCTGTAAGGGTAAGCAATACCAACCTGTAAGGGTAAGCTATACCAACATGTAAGGTAAGCTATACCAACCTGTAAGGGTAAGTTATACCAACCTGTAAGGGTAAGCTATACCAACCTGTAAGGGTAAGCTATACCAACCTGTAAGGGTAAGCTATACCAACCTGTAAGGGTAAGCTATACCAACCTGTAAGGGTAAGCTATACCAACCTGTAAGGGTAAGCTATACCAACCTGTAAGGGTAAGCTATACCAACCTGTAAGGGTAAGTTATACCAACCTGTAAGGGTAAGATATACCAACCTGTAAGGGTAAGTTATACCAACCTGTAAGGGTAAGTTATACCAACCTGTAAGGGTAAGCTATACCAACATGTAAGGGTAAGTTATATCAACCTGTAAGGGTAAGTTATACCAACCTGTAATGGTAAGCTATACCAACATGTAAGGGTAAGCTATACCGACATGTAAGGGTAAGTTATACCAAACTGTAATGGTAAGCTATACCAACATGTAAGGGTAAGCTATACCGACATGTAAGGGTAAGCTATACCAACATGTAAGGGTAAGCTATACCGACATGTAAGGGTAAGCTATACCAACCTGTAATGGTAAGCTATACCAACATGTAAGGGTAAGCTATACCGACATGTAAGGGTAAGCTATACCAACATGTAAGGGTAAGCTATACCGACATGTAAGGGTAAGCTATAACAAATTGATCAGTAAACATCTACGTTTCAAACAACTCATTACCAATCTAGTAGTTCATACAAGTACAAGCCTTTGTGTCTAGCAGATTCAAATATGACCAGCTCTTTCCTTTTATTTTTCAATTTTTGCATTATTTTGTAAAGCTAATTTCGTTGAGTTGCTGGTATATATACATGTATGTTAAAGTTGTAGCGCTTGCATCGACATTCCGAATTGTCGTAACTCATTCTGTTTATGCCAATCTAAACGTCCTGTATAATTTACAAGACGTCTGACTACAACGCTGGGCACACTCCGGCACACTGTGTCTTGCCGCCACGCAAGTATGGGAGAATGTTTTTCTTTTTTAAAATTAAAAATCCACGAAAATTTTGATCGAACCATGTCATATACAGTGTACGTTCGACTGAAAGCACCTCATACTTAACTGCTTTCTTTTTTTTTGACGTCCAACTCCTTGTTTTGTTTATTTCCTTGTCATTATTTTCCACCAATGTGATGGTTAGACCAGCTTTTCTCCAAACTGTTCTAGTATCTTCCGGACCATCCGGAATGTCCTACGAAATTAGAAGTTCAATTTACATTTGTATAGTAACTTTGATAACACATATACCTCTTCCTCTCCAACCCTGTATTCCCGACTCGTTGGTCGTGGGGGGGGGTGCCGTGAAACCCCTAGTAGTCAGACCTGCACCACCCTATTGGAAAGGTTGGTCGGGGGGGGGTGGTGGTGCCTTGAAACCCCTAGTCAGACCTGCATTAACCACCCTATTGGAAAGGTTGGTCGGGGGGGGGGTGGTGCCTTGAAACCCCTAGTCAGACCTGCATTAACCACCCTATTGAGAAGGTTGGTCGGGGGGGGGGTGGTGCCTTGAAACCCCTAGTCAGACCTGCATTAACCACCCTATTGGAAAGGTTGGTCGGGGGAGGGGGTGCCTTGAAACTCCTAGTCAGACCTGCATTAACCACCCTTTTGGAAAGGTTGATCATGGAACAAAAGATTATAACAGTACATCTGATGTGTAAACCATTGTGGGTTCGTTTTTTTTTGGTTTTTTTTTGAGTTATCATCCCTCTGATAGGCCACAACGTAATTACTGGTGCATCTTATATTTCTGTAACTGTTTCCCTTCGTTGGTCTCGATCCAAGCTGAACCTTTCCGGAGTTGGACATCCTCAGGTAGTTTGATGGGTATGTTTACAGAAAACACAATTTTTACCCGTTGTGTTTACCTGCTCGTATAAACACGACTCCCTTGTGGTGCCCGCGTGTACACAAACAACCCAGGATGGTTTACTACTGCCCAGTGGGTGGGAGAGGTAGCTCTGCCTCTACGGGACGTCCTCCTCAGAGGATGTTATTGGTCCCTTGTGACACCGCCTGTGTGCTGTATGTAGCCCCCAGTGGGAGGGAGAGGTAGCACTGCCTCTACGAGACGTCCTACTGGTCCCTTGCGACACCCCCTGTGTGCTGTAGCCTCCATTATGAGGGAGAGGTAGCACTGTCTCTACGAGACGTCCTACTGGTCCCTTTCGACACCCCCTGTGTGCTGTAGCCTCCATTGTGAGGGAGAGGTAGCACTGTCTCTACGAGACGTCCTACTGGTCCCTTTCGACACCCCCTGTGTGCTGTATGTAGCCCCCAGTGGGAGGGAGAGGTAGCACTGCCTCTACGAGACGTCCTACTGGTCCCTTTCGACACCCCCTGTGTGCTGTATGTAGCCACCAGTATGAGGGAGAGGTAGCACTGTCTCTACGGGATGTCCTCAGAGGATGTTATAGGTCCCTTTCGACACCGCCTGTATGCTGTAGCCACCAGTGGGAGGGAGTGGTTCTTGTGCGGTATTGACTATGTGTAACAACGTATTCCCCAGTGGACGACAGATCTTCCTTGGCAGTTCTTGTGGTGATCGATGTGTATATTACCTGACTATCAGTTCCTTGTTGTTAGTTCACCTGAGATCCGTTATCTCAATACCAAAGTTTTCTTTAATACCTGCTTACGTCATTTTTATATATATGTAATAAAAAATTATCTGTATAAATTTAATAAATAACAGGTGTTACACTTAAAGGAACTCTATAATGATTAGGTTGTAGCACATTTTTTTGTGTGTGGTGAGTGTGGGGATACGCATCTGAAGACAAGATGCCTTTATAAGTTAAGGCCAGGAACTGTGAACATTATTTAGTGATAATGCCATTGTCGGGCGTGGACATTTATCGGCTTATGTTTGTGTTTTTCTGGCTGCAGAAAAACTATTTTCTCCTTTTTAATTATGTATCTCCCCAAAATGAGCTCATTATTTTTTATAGTTAATAACTTTATAAAAAAGTCAAATCTCTCTCTCTCTCTCTCTCTATTTATATGACGTAATGGGACTCGCTCTCTTGTTCGTCATTGGTCTCGTGCTGACCTGAAAGATCGTCTCAATTGTGGCCCACAGAGTGGCATCTCCTGTATGCTCAGAAGACTGAGGCGCGGAAGAAAGGCGAACAGAGTGGCATCTCCTGTATGCTCAGTAGACTGAGGCGCGGGAGAAAGGCGGATAGATGAACTCTGTTGAATACTTGAGATGGCATGTTTGCTAGAGACGGCTCAGTACAAAATAATACATTAATATCTTTTTTATACAATTTATCTTAGCTTCGCCATGCCATCATATGTTGTCTCATGTTCACATCCTCCATGATCTAATTATTTCACTTTGACGAATGAGCATGTCGTGGCGAGTTTCCATCATGCCATTTATCTAACGTGGTTGCCTCATGGGCTGGACCTCCAAATGTTCAGTCAAAATTTGTTAGTTGGGGCCCGTCTTAAGCTTTTCTGTGTGTGTATTTGGTTGGGATAGTGTCACGTATGCATCACATGTATATTGCGTGATTGCATGATGGAGAGGTCATGTGAGTGATACGCGCGGGAGAAATGAAGCCTTCCCATTGGCTGAGAAAGTTGGGCGATCAGTGGTCAGAGAACTTCCGTGAGGGAAGGACGTGATGTGTGTGCTTGTGAATTCCACGTTGTATAACCTCAAATGATTCTTGTACAAAGTATACATATTAAAGTTGTTTTGTTGAAACAAGTTCTTCAGTGGATTATTGTATACAATATTATGTATTGAGAGAACGCCTACAAGAGAATTACATATTAAACAAGTGTAACCAGTTACAGTTACAGATAGTCAACTAAAAATTCTTACTATTATATGTGTTTATTCAGAAATATTTATGAATTCTATAAATACGGCATCTTTTTGGTATGTTTTCTCTTACTACGTATTGAATATGTGAACTATATCACTGACGTCGTTTCTACTAATGCACCAAACTTTTAAGCGATTGGTAGAAAGGTAATGAAATCATTTGTTACCCGGGATGAGATTGGAGTTGTCTATTAGCCATATATAGATATTAGTAATTATTCCCTTACGGTGCCCTGAGAGGATGAACAACAAAACGCTGCCTATGATGTTCCCACACATAGTACACCGCGGGGCTGTTCCCACACAGAGTATACCGCGGGGCTGTTGGACACAGCTGATCTCGCAAAGCTGTTCCAACTTTAACACTGTGTGAAGAGGAGAGCTGCTACAATATCAACAGTTCTCGTGAACGCGGACTTTCACCTTGGATCAGGTAATTGTCACCGATGACATGCCGAGGGCTGGTCCGTGTATACTTAATTATCCAGTACAATAGCTTTTGTAAGAGTTTCTTCAAGGGTTGTCAATAGCTTAAGGCCCGTGCACACGGTCATGCGGTTCTATTCTCACGATTAGGCGTGTGTTTCATCATGAAAAAGCATGGGCCTGGAAAAAAAATGGCTTCATTCCAACACATTTCCGGATAGGCAAATACAGGATACACGCAGATACATCAATACAGGATACACCCAGATACATCAATACAGGATACACCCAGATACATCAAAACATGATACATGCAGATACATCGGAGAGGACTTGAGTCTTGAACTATCCCTTAACCCGGACTTGAGACTTGAACTATCCCTTAACCCGGACTTGAGTCTTGAACTTGAACTATTTCTTAACCCGGACTTGAGTCTGGCGGTGTGATAAGTCCGTTTTTAAGTCACAGTCACTTCAGGGGTGTTTCCACTTTGACCGTTTCATTAAGCCGGAAGGTGAGATGAAGAAATGTGTGCAAATAGCAATTATTTTTATTTGTTGCTTTCGTCCGAGACATCGCTGTTCAGCCTCTTTTCAACTGTCATATGTCTCAAGCATGACGTCATACGCTGGAGGCCACGTGAAGGAGGCGTGCACGGAGGAAGTGGGAAGAGAAGATAAAAGGGGGAGGGGAGAAAAATAGCCGGTGAAGTTGGTGAAGAGCGCAGGGAAACTTCACTTTATATTTGAGGAAGTGCTGTTGAGTTTTATTGAGGGTGGGGTGGGGGTTGAGTGTTGAACTGATTGCTTGTAACTGTGGTATGCGAGCACGGTGGGCTGATATTTGTTCCACACTTCACACTAGCTCTCCACATGGAACTGATTAAAATTTCTCTTCAATTGATTCTGAATGAAATAGCCCAGTACGGTCCTTAATAAGGTCATGGAACATTGCCTCATCTCTAACCTATTACCGGCTATGTTGTAGACAAAATTTGCTGCACGATTTCATGCCAGTTAATCCTATCTTTCGACTGGTCATATTTTCTATGTAGGTGGCTTAATCAAAGCCTGTTAACTACCTACAATTTAAAACACATCCCTGATGTAAATGTTCCGTTCCCCAATTCACCCCCTCCCCTTTTTAAATCCCTTATATTAACTCGTGGTGTCTGCTTGCGCCCTTGTCGCCAAAACTTTGGATCGATTTTTTACCCACTTCCTCGTAAGTTAGCGACCTGAAATTTTGCAGGCAGTTATCGTACCGATGATAAAAACAATGTATCAAAATTTCAGATCGTTGCATGTACCGTAATTAGATTATTTTATTTTATCTCTATGTATCATGTTAAATTTGTTTGCTATAGTGTCGCGGTGCGTGTTATATTGAACGAACTTTCCTGTGACGCAATAACGTGCGTATTTTATTGACAACACTTTTTATAAACATATTCCTGATCGGTGCGCATTATATTAAACACGTTTTACGACACAACTGCAATTTTGTATTTTTGGATGGTCTTGCGCTGCGTATTATAATGAACATTCTTTTAGTTACTTCTGGTACATAAAGGATTTATAGTCAAAATCTTGTTTTTTGACGTTTTTTATAATTAATTTTCAGTATCAATTCTGTAGCACAGCGTTGTCATTAATAAAACATATTTTTGTTTTAACTGTATGCATGATGGTATTTCGTTTAATGTTCAAGATCTATAAATCTCATCTTTATTTGACAGTTTATTTCTTTCAGAATCAGTGAATCAAAGTTTGGATGTTTGATGAAAGTATCAGGATGGTTCTTTGAAACTGGTTTTTTTTAAAACAATTTTTTAATTAATATTTAGTAGTTTATAAATGAGGTTTTGATTTTTCTTTGTGGAATCTTCCACTTTCTATTTGTAAAAAAATATGCTATATCTTTATATCACCTTTTTGTTTTTGTTATTATTATTATTTTGTTGTTGTGATTGAAATCTTTGAGTTTTCCATTGCTATCTTAATTTCTTTCAGTTATTGTTTTTTCCAATGACAAGCCGCATTTCTACTTATTTTTTCTAAACTGTCGTGATGAATTCTGATCTCTACCAAACGGAAGAATCGGTGCAGATTGGTTATAGCAAGCCTCTTGTGGAATATTAACATGAACTCGCGGTTATTTATTATTCTTTTGATGTCAGTGCTATTATTTCATCCTTGTGTTTTTTTAAACGTGTACCATGTTATAGTTGTTCCCCAATGGTCGGGCCTACCGGGTATATCCTCGCAATGTTTCAACGGCAGTTTCAGAGTTGACGAACGCGAGTGGAAGGAAGTACAACGCTAAGGCTGAAATAACCGGGACTCAACAACACGGCGTTAAGTTCATCGTCTGCATCAATCAAGGCAACGCACCGGGCCTGGTCTCAATGAACTGGCGCGATTCAGTTCGGAGAGTTCAATGGGATTACCTCATTTCCCCTCGTATAAGCTTTGTTCTTGTGTCAGGCTATAAGCATGAGACGGTGCCCTGAACTATATGTGGAAATGTTGTAGCATGAGACGGTGCCCTGAACTATATGTCGAAATGTTGTCGCATGAGACGGTGCCCTGAACTATATGTGGAAATGTTGTCACATGAGACGGTGCCCTGAACTATATATGGAACATTTCTTAGGACAACCTGGGACACGTGTAAGTTGGATAGGACAACCTGGGACACGTGTAAGTTGGATAGGACAACCTGGGACACGCGTAAGGTGGATAGGAAAACCTGGGACACGTGTAAGGTGGGACACGTGTAAGTTGGATAGGACAACCTTGGACACGTGTAAGGTGGATATGACAACCTGGGACACGTGTAAGTTGGACAGGACAACCTGGGACACGTGTAAGGTGGATAGGACAACCTGGGACACGTGTAAGGTGGATATGACAACCTGGGACACGTGTAAGGTGGGACACGTGTAAGGTGGATATGACAACCTGGGACACGTGTAAGGTGGATATGACAACCTGGGACACGTGTAAGGTGGGACACGTGTAAGTTGGATAGGATGCCATCAAGGTTAGGTGGGTGTAGGACACCTTCAGAGTTGGGTGGGTAGAAAACCGGTAGTGTCATATGGGTAGAATACCTGCAGGGTTCGTTGGATAGAAACCTGCAGGGTCATTATGAGGGCAGAATACCTTAATTTACAGTTGGAAAGAAACCTGCAAGGTTAGTTGGGTAGAAACCTGCAACTGCAGGGTCATGTTGGTAGGACTTTGCAGAGTTTGGTAGGAGTAAAGACTTTGAGCGACCAGAATTAAAACGTATCTCAAAGAAGAACAAGCCAGTGATATCAATGTCCTCATTTTTACATCGCTGATTGATTACATCTAAATTTGCATTTCCATTATAAAAACAAAGAAGTTTAAGGCTAATAGCGGGCTTGACGGCGAAAATTAAGCTTTTTCAACAATAATCACAGCCTTACCTGTATGTATGCAACAATTTTATTCGATCAGAAATCTTTTCAGTTAAATGTTAAGAGTAACAAAGAAAAAGAAACAAATAAATTCAAAATATTACATTCATGGAAAAGAACTGACCCAAACTAAAGATGCAAAATACTTAGGAGTCTTAATAAATGAGAAACTATCATGGAATCCCCATGTCAATGAAGTTATTAAAAAATCAAACAAAACCTTAGGCTTTATAAAAAGGAACTTTAACAAATGTAATAGAGATATAAAACTAAAACGCTACCTCACTTTGGTGAGACCTGTACTAGAATATGCATCTTCTGTATGGGACCCATCCACCAAAGAAAACATTGATAAACTAGAACAAATTCAAAAAAGAGCTGCCAGATTCATTACTGGAGAATATTCGAAACTGACAAGAATAACACCATTAGTTAAATCATTAAACCTTGAAACACTAGAGGATAGAAGAACCAAGAGCAAAGTAGTAATCATACATAAAGCAATTAATTCTAATTTAGAAATACAACACAAAGATAACTTAATACAACCCTCAGATAGATATAAGGATAAAAACACCTTTCTTATTCCGTATGCAAGAACAAACACATACAAGTTTTCCTTCTTCCCGTCCGGAATTCGGGCGTGCAATGGGTTGCCTGAAGAATCCAGGAAAACCAACACTTTATCAACATTTAAATCTCTAATAAAAATGCAGGACTAAACACAAACCATAGATAAGCGTAGGACGCAATAATCTTCTGTATAGAAGGAGCGTCTGTAAACAGATAAGATAAGATAAATATTAGTTAGCTAGTTTTAAGCCAGCGAGCTGGAATTTGCCACAGCTACTCAACGCCGAAGACATACATTTTAAAGAAAATATTATTGTTTAACTTATAATTATAATAAAAAATAGTTATAGACTTCTGTTGGACTTAAAATCGCAGACTTTCCAATGTGTTAAACAAGCACACAAACAAAAGATTTAAACTAAAATTAACATGGTGTAAGCCAAATTATTTATGGTGTTAAATTTAACATAGAAGCCATTATTTCAGTGTTTTAATTAACTTTTTCTGTGGAGAGTTCAAATCCTAAGGTGTTAATTTTCAAGATGATCTAGTTATAGCCCTACTACGACGTACAGTCATTGAAAATAGAGATGCGTCTTTAGTAAAAACCTGTTAATATTGCATGAGAAATTATTTATTTTGACAATTATTTTGGGACATTAACCGGTCTTACAGTTTGATATTTAGGTGTAAGATGGCATGATATCCAGTGGCTAATTCAGATTTATGCCTGTTTTATATTATAGATTTTTTCATGAATAAAGAGTACACAGTTATTCAAGATTTTGTTTACATTATTGAAGTCGGTCAAATTTTCCTGTTCAAAAAGAGATTCTCACCCTCCCTCTCTCTCTCCCTTTTACCCCCTTTCCCCCTCCTGTTTGGTAACTATTTTCTTGTCAGATATCTCACTCAATAAACACATAGATTGCGGTGAGCGCAGTTTTACCATCATGTGTGTAATAAAATAAAAGTCCATTGAAGATGTATATACAGACTGATGACATCAGAGCTCACCTACTTAGGTGGCTATGACGTCAAGCTTCTAAAATTATCTGAAAGTCTTTGAAGTGCTGAGAGCTAGATCAACAAATAAAAAAAAAGTTAATTTATTTAAGTAATACAAATAAGTTTGGGTGCAGATAGGTTAGAAATTAATTGATCGGTTGTTGAGTTTGTCTGGAATTTGTTTGTCTCAGCTAGCGTCTGTTTTATTTGGGAGACGTTTCATATTATTTGTTTGGCAAACTGTAGCTAGTATTTGTTTTATTTGGGAGGCATTTCATATGATATGTTTGGCAAACTGAAGCTAGTATTTGTTTAATTTGGGAGACATTTCATAATGGAACTCACAGGGTAAGCGGAAAAGAGACCGTCCAAGAAACACTTGGCGCCGAGAATTGGAGGCAGACATCAAGAGAATTGGCCATGAATGGAAGATCCTGGAGAAGCTGGCCCAGGATAGAGATGCCTGGAGGTCTCTCGTAGGTGGCCTATGCCCTTGGAGGAATCTTAGACGCCGACGATGATCGGTGGATGCCCCTCATGGACGAGAAGGCTCAACAACGTAAGGTCCGTCCGTCATTGCCACTGATATCAACTCAGTCATTTCCACATATGGCAGGTCCTTTATTGCAACCGATTAAGCTCCGTCATTGCCACATATGGCAGGTCCTTTATTGCAACCGATTAAGCTCCGTCATTGCCACATATGTAAAGTCAGTGATTGCCGGGAACATCATTGCCACCCATATCAGGACCGTCATTGCCACCCATATCAGGACCGTCATTGCTACCCATATCAGGACCGTCATTGCTACCCCATATCAGGACCGTCTTTGGTACAAGCAGCAGACTAAAAGTGTCTGCCGGCTCATTTCAGATTTTATTACCACGTTTTTATTAACTCACTTTCGTTCCTGTTTGTCTGTCCACAATTTTTCAAATCTGCCAACGTAAAATTAAACCACTTCTGATGGTCCTAGAGATCTCAAAATTTTACCACAGATAGATCTTGGATGAAAATGCATTGTATCAAAATTTCAGATCGATCGAATGTACCGTTATTAAAATATTGAACGTTTTAGTTTATCTATATATAAGCATATGTATTATCCGTCTGCTCTTGTTTACATTACATTCACGTGCTGAGTTCACACCAACCCCGACCACATCAACCATGTTTAACATCAAGGGGAGATCAGTCATTTCCAGTCTGTAAATGTTTGTCGGGCAATGCGTATTATATTTGATCATAATCAATACTTCAAAACTCACCATAGCATACACTTAGAATAAAAAGAATAAAATAAATAGAAATAGAAGTAAAAAAAGATTTAAAAAAAAACACGTTTTTATAAGCGGACTAAAAAGAAGCAAATAATTTTTTGTTCACAGAATTGTGAAGGAAAAATCTTTTTCTGGATTCATAACAATTTAAAACTTATATGCGGAAGTACTATGATGTAATATGACTAAAAACGTGGGCGGCGCTTTTTAGGCGTTTGGCTAAAATGATTAGGGTTTACAAATGACGAGTAAGAAAATGAGTGGATTGACTTAGTTAAGCCCGAGAAGCGCCCGCCCCACGTTTTTAGTCACATTACATCATAGTACTTGAGCATATAAGTTTGAAATTTTTATCAATCCAGAAAAATATTTTTCCTTCACAATTCTGTGAAAAAAGGATATTTTCTTCTTTTTAGTCCGCTTACAAAGAGGTGGTTTTTAAAAATCTTTTTTTTTAAACTTCTATTTATTAGCTAAATCACGCTTATCCCAAACTGGTGAATATTTATTTTCCATGCATAATTTGAACATGGTATATAACAAGGGAAGAAATAGCTGCCACACACGTATCAGCAGTAGTGAAATCGAAATTACTTGTAAGAGTATACAAAAATTGATTCCTTGATAATATGCATTTTCGAAAGGGTTTGAGTCCAGGGGTTCCAAAGTCCGACCCGCTGGCCAACTACGGCTTGGGTTACAATTTTAACTGGCCCGTGGCCTAATCTTAGAAAATTTATTGACTTGCACTTGCAGATTTTTTCAATAACGACATTGAAATTATAAATACGTGCTTTTTTAGTACGAAATACGATGACTTCAATGATGACGAACATCAATAACCTTTCACAGTTTGCTAAGGGTGTGCCGGATTTCGGCTCCGGCATTTACCGGATTTTTACAAATCCGGCTCCGGCAAGATTTCACTTCATAAATCCGACCAAATCCTGCTGCGGCCGGATTAAAACAATTTGAAACTATTGTCTACCAACGTGGATATTGATGAAATAAAGCCGAGAAAGTTATGCGCTGTTATAAAGCCGAGAAAGTTATGCGCTGTTATAAAGCCGAGAAAGTTATGCGCTGTTATAAAGCCGAGAAAGTTATGCGCTGTTATAAAGCCGAGAAAGTTATGCGCTGTTATAAAGCCGAGAAAGTTATGCGCTGTTATAAAGCCGAGAAAGTTATGCGCTGTTATAAAGCCGAGAAAGTTATGCGCTGTTATAAAGCCGAGAAAGTTATGCGCTGTTATAAAGCCGAGAAAGTTATGCGCTGTTATAAAAGCCGAGAAAGTTATGCGCTGTTATAAAAGCCGAGAAAGTTATGCGCCGTTATGTGTACGAAATTCGATGTCATCGCTAATGCCAACAGCGTTAATGTCATTTGGAAAAGGAAATGAATGTTGCGTCGGTGTACTTTAATGATTAAAATCACAATTTCCTTTCTATCACAACTCTCATTTTGTTGTTATTGTAAGTATGTAGTTTAATATATAAATCTCTATTCTATAACTTTGGAATTTCTTTATCAATTTTTAGTACTTTCTAATGATGGAATAAGATATTTTAAAAGTCTCTCTATAATCGCTATAGTATTCTATCACTTTTACAAGTTACAAATAAAAACAATGATATCATAAAAATCCTGTAACTTAGTCTCGACATATGTTTTTTTGTTATCTCAATCCGGCCCCCACATACTTTAATTCATGGAATATGGCTCGCTTTACAAAAAAGTTTAGACACCCCTGGAGTAGTCCGTTCGGAAGATTGGAACAATTCTTCAGTCGATATTTAGTGGACATTATCCAAAGGATTTTGGGCGGAAGTTACACATCTCTCTGCCTCGTAGTTTTATTTTAACCTTCACTTTGAGGAAGGAAAGGAAACTAAAATATTTCCACGTATCTCTGCACTCACAGTTACCCGAGATGTCGAGAAAAATCACCTTACAATATCTCTCAAGGTCACGCAGTCTATTTTTAGCACACCACGTGAGCCGGGTTGTCAAATACCGGAAAAAGGGTGGAGCAACCTGCCTTTGAACTGCAGGCGTCATTGTTACTATAGATACCGAGAGGTAAAAGAACTCAAAATTAACTGGGAATCTCTGTTCCATTCTTTAATGCCTTAAGCCAGTGCTTCTCAAACTTTTTAGTATGGCGGACCGGCAGGAATGTTTTCCATTGCACCAGGGACCGTTGCACTATTTTCCCTGCACTGACAATTGTTTCTGTCCTTTTTTTTTGAGAACATCTGCGGACCGGCAGCGGATGGCCCACGGACCGGCACCGGTCCGCGGACCACCACTTTGAGAAGCACTGCCTTAAGCCACTCACATACAAGGCAAAGCGGGTATGGTGGTATGCATATTAATAGATGGTCTATGCCAGTGGTGGCGAACCTTTTCGGGGCCGCGTGCCTAAAATTCAACCAAAACTTATTTATATCTAACGTGACAAAACTCCAATGAAACCCGAAAATGGGTGGTTTGATTAATTAAGGAGGTGATTTTTTAGTCGCGTGCCAGCTGATGATGATCTGCGTGCCGACTGTGGCACGCATGCCATAGGTTCGCCATCACTGGTCTATGCTGTTCTGTTAAATTAAGTTGCTTCTGATGATGGACTAATTCTTTTAAACTGACCAAATGTATCCTGGTCTGACAGAAAGTGAGATTAGCATGTTGACCTCGCCGACTCAGGTGTCGTCTGCACCACTCTACACTGTCGTGACCAGATTTGACCTAATTGTGAACATGAACGTTCTCAATGAGTACGCTATCTCTAGAGCCGGCGTTATCTTCTCTTGATGGTTCTGTGATAAGAAAATGGCAGACTCGGCAACATGCCGCTGACTATTTCAGCGTATCACATCATTTACAACTTTTAATATGTGTACGTCTGAGCGCACGCATTTAGACTCCTTTTCCTCCGTTTTTTTTCTTCTTTTTTTGTGAACAGCGGTTCCCAACATTGGCTGGCTAGTTACTTTTTTCTATTCGTTGATGCAAAATTAACCATACACGTGCATTTTAAGGGTCTTATCATGGACACTACATTGCTAACACTAAAAAGAAATGGCTGAGTGTCTTTGGACAATCCCATATACCGGCTTCCTTAACACTCTAACTTTTACACCACCCTCACTCTTGATTAACAGTTTGTTTAGATTGAGAGATAGAAGGACAAAGAGGAGCTAATAGCTTATCGACTTTAGTATGCATGTACAGCTTAGCGACTTTAGTATGCATGTATAGTTTGTATAGCTTAGCGACTTTAGTATGCATGTATAGTTTGTATAGCTTAGCGACTTTGACGTCAAGAAAATAGTTTCATATTATGTCTAATACGCCTTGTGATATTTTTATCCCTTGTGTATTTAAGTTTCTATAAGTATCTTAGTTCTCTGCACGCGGCTCGTGTTACACCTGCATGAGGTCTTCATGAATCTGGTCTAATCCTATTATGTAGGCAGTGGGGTTCCAGAATCATTAGATGTCGAACGTTCGGTGGCATATTATTTATAAAGGGCACTGATCAAGTTATTACTTGCGGTTCAAGATTGGATTTTGTAGTTGTATGACAGCAATAATTAGAGTGTTAATATTATCATCCATCTCTCATCGCATTGTACTCTCGGCTAGATATAAAAACAAAGAACTGACGAAATCCGTTCTGACATTTAGCCCTATTGTGATGGGTCATATATTATGTAGGGATGGTTTATTGGATCTGTAGAGCGCCAGCTGGCTTCCCTCAGTTTCAGCCAAAATGGCCTCGCCACCCCACCGGGTGTTAGTGGGTGTAATTTGTATTGATACCACATACCACTTGAATTCAGACTGTTGTAATGGTGACAATAAAGATTGATACCCATTTGATTCAATCAGCAGATGACGTGTGGCGGTAAATGAATGGTCTGCATGTGTCGGCCAATGTTTACGACTGGAGATCGATGTACCATGATTGATGAGGCACTATGCTAGGGATGGGGGTGGGGGGAATAATGCTATGTACGCACCCCAAGAACTGATCTCACCTGTTCCCACCATACGGGTATTTGTGTCGTAAAGGTACAGACGTTCTATTCTATAACGATATCTCACCTGTTCCCGCCATGAGGGTAGTTGTGTCGTAAAAGTAGAGATGTTCAGTTCTATAACATCGGCCTAGTTATGTTGGACGTGGTGTTAGTTTTACTTATGACTTATGAATACAATGAATCACATAAGTCATTATTCATACGGACATTGACACAACTCTTACTGTCACTCTTCTATTTGTCACGTTGGTCGCATTCACTGGTCACGTTGTTGTTGTTGGTCGTCTTCATTGATAAGTTCTCCATTATTGCAATTTCGTCTAGGTAAAATGAAATTCTCTCCAACTGTAGAGATAATATAACGACGACAAGAAAACGCAAGTTTAAAAAAACAACAAACAAACAAAGAACCACGTCCATCAAAGGATTGAACTTTGCGTTTTATAGCATGGACACTAGTGATATATTTAAATGAAACTATCGCTCACACACACACACACACATATATATATATATATATATATATATATATATATATATATATATATATATATATATATATATATATATAATTTGAAACTATCATATTTATAAATATGTGTCATATGCTTATAGATATCTATTTTATCTATTTTGTCACGTGTGTTCTTAGCTTGCGGCATGTCTATGATTGACGTCATTTGTCGTTTCAAGCATGAAGTTCCTATCGTCCGTGACCTTCAAACTTCATACATAACTGATGTTGTTACGCCGCCCCCCCCCCTTTTCCAGCGCCATCAGTTTGTCAGTCCCAGCCACCACGTAGTCAAACAATGGCCTGACCCAGTCTCCTGGAAGGACACGTTCAAATAGTGGAGTAAGGCTACATCACTACATCAGGCTACGCCTTAGTTAATGAAGGAAGTTTTGAACAGGGTATGGGTAAGCCTGCAAAAGAGTCAACAAAACAATTAACGTATCGTCAAGAGGCCTCTGTCAACAAACAAACGTTAACAGGAAGGTAAACAAAAAGTATTTGAAGTATCCCTTCACTGGTAATGTGATTGTGGTTCATCGTATGAAGAATTTTGAACCTGACAAGAATAGTGAACCCGACAAGAATAGTGAACCTGACAAGAATAGTGAACCTGACAAGAATAGTGAACCTGACAAGAATTGTGAACCCGACAAGAATAGTGAACCCGACAAGAATAGTGAACCTGACAAAAATAGTGAACCTGACAAGAATAGTGAACCTGACAAGAATAGTGAACATGACAATTTGAGAATCGCAAAACATTCTGGACTTTTCTTGAAATGGTGATTTATATTTTACAATAATGCGTCTTGTCAGCGGTGAAACATATATTTTCTGTTCGTCCTGATTAGATTCTGTAACTTGTACTGTGTTCACATTGTCATCAGATTTCAGTGTTGATCGAATTAGAATAAAGAAGTCTTACTTGTGGCTACTACCCACTGTACGTCATTATCTCCCCTGTCTCCGGCCCTCTCACCGCGGACATCTGGGTGTCAGAATCATCTCTGGCCATTTGATTAGCTCTCCGCTATTGTCCATGAAAACAGATAAAGTCTGTGTGATTAGCGCCCCGAACTCACGAATATTTTACACATGCTCCAAATTTTAAGAAGTATCTCTTATATTGCCTTACAGCGTCTTACTTTTATAGATGGTCTGTTACATTGTTTCCTTTATAGAGTCACAGTGCCTGTTAAATTGTCTTACTTTTATAGAGGGTCTGTTACATTGTTTCCTTTATAGAGTCACAGTGCCTGTTAAATTGCCTTTCTTATTTAGCAACATATCTTAAGTTATATTGTCTTTCTTTTATAGAGTATCTGTTATATTGTCTTTAAATACAATCTTCTTTTCTATAGCGTTTTTTTTAAAGAGTTCCTCTTACAGCTGCGTAGAGAGGGGATGGACGGGGGTGGGGTGGGGGGTGGACAAATGCCTCGGGCTACACTTTCATAGTCGTTAATTAACTTCCTAAGGATTGAAAAATAAAAATAAAAAATTGGAGATTTTAAATTTATAGAAATATTAGAAAATCAGAGGAAGAAATAAAAAAAAATAAAAATAAAGAAATATCCCAAAATATTGCCAAAAATGCTATTCCTATTTTGGATTTGAATTCTTCTGATGCTATTGTTGCTGAGCTAAAAAAAAAGAAGAGACTGAAGTAGTAAAACGAACATGCGCTATTGATCCTTCAAGTTTTCAGCCGCCTCTCTTGTAGAGGCGAACATTAGTACACCCGATTAATGAAGTAATATATCCGTGAGAAGAGCTTCTCTAAACTGAAGTTAACGAAAAGGTAAATACGATCAGCAATAAGCACAATAAGATTTAATAATTTAGCCGCTTGGCTAATGCGCATGACATGAATGATTATTAAAAAATCTTTTGAAACGTCTTCAGAAACATTGTAAATACAATAAACTACCACAAACCAACAATGAACGCATGGGGTTTTTAACAAATTTCACAATTTATTTTTTAATTTTTAAAAACATTTTATATCAAGAAAAGTAGATTTACAACTACCCCTATTACGTCAATGGTTTGATCATTGTTCTTCACCATTTGTTTGAAAGGTTCAGTAAGTGACTAGAAAAAGTATATAGCCTTTAAGTAGGAGCTCGTCATGATTGAAATAGCTCAGGACCAAGTCGGACAGTATCATAACTGTGCGGCAGTTAGGTCTTAAACAACTCAACCTTTGATTTAAATTAGGGGTCTACCGATATGCCTTTTTGCCGATATTGCCGATACCGATATTACCGATATTTTTTTTGCCGATATGAGTGCCGATATGAGTATTTGTTAGGACAAAAACCAGCGGTCATATTTGATGACGTCATTCTTAAATTTATCACTCGTAATTATTTATCTTTAATATTAGGGGACTACCGATACGCATTTTTGCCGATATTACAGATATTTTTTTCCGATATGAGTGCCGATAGTGTATTTGTTAGGACAAAAACCAGCGGTCTTATTTGATGACATCGATCATTCTTAAATTCATCACTCCTAATTATTTATATTTTATATTAGGGGTCTACCGATAAGTATTTTTGCCGATATTACCGATATTTTCTTCCGATATGAGTGCCGATATGAGTATTTGTTAGGACAAAAATAACAGTGGTCATATTTGATGACGCCATTCTTAAATTTATCACTCGTAATTATTTATATTTTATAATTAAGGGGTCTACCGATATCCAGTTTTGCCGATAATACCGATTTTTTTTTCTCCCGAAACGAAGTTTCCGATGTGTTTACAAGTTCCAGATCATGACCTACAAAGGACTCATAACAAAACGAACCGTCCTTTATAAAAATGGACAAGCAAAATTACGAAGTTCTTTTGAAACTTCAACCTTGACTCATAATTATTAATTCTAACCAATAGTTTAATGGCTTTTGCACACGGCCACCTTTATGAATGAAATAATGAGGACAAAGTAATAGTAATACTAGTAATAGAATGAAAATGAGGTTAAAGGTTGAATGGTTGCCAATGACAACAAGTCTTCACACGGTACATTTTGTTATTCCATACCAAACGAAATGTTTTAGACATCTGCGATTCTGCGTGCATCTTTGCTATTAGAGCAATTACGTGAACATAATGTTATACATTTATTAGAGATGTTACGGTATACTTGGCATCGGCACTATTTACACAGTATTTCTGAGTATACGAAAATCGGCCGATACCTAAACAATATCAAAGCACATGGCAAACTGTATCGTGGTTGCACATTTTAATACTAGGACTCTTTTGACTATTTCAATACCGGTATATATTAATTTGTCGAGATATTCTAAATCTAAATTATAGGGTTTTTTTTGTTTCCGTTTTTTTTTGGGTCAAAATGTCACTTTTTATGAAATATCGGTGACGTCAATATCGGGACCTTTACATGCTACCGATACCGATATTGCCGATATCCAGATATCGGTGCCGATATATCGGCCAGCCGATATATCGGTAGACCCCTAATTTAAATCGTCGCTTCTAAAAAATAATGGTAACCTTTGACAGTAATAACTATATACAACCACTATTCTAACCACGCGAGTTTAGATATTTGACTTGGGCTGCCATTAGAATGTTACACCAATATACCTGTATAGTAAGAATGTTACACCAATATACCTGTATAGTAAGAATGTTACACCAATATACCTGTATAGTAAGAATGTTACACCAATATACCTGTATAGTAAGAATGTTACACCAATATACCTGTATAGTAAGAATGTTACACCAATATACCTGTATAGTAAGAATGTTACACCAATATACCTGTATAGTTAGAATGTTACACCAATATACCTGTATAGTAAGAATGTTACACCAATATACCTGTATAGTATCGTGCATAAGTAAAGGAAAATGGTGCATCTGTTCGTTTGGAAAATTGAGTACATCCTTGTGTCACTTCCTGGCTCAGTAAGCAATATTATATGTATGTTATTATTTTCTTGTAAAGCGCTGTGAGCCCAGTTCCTTACTGCGATACAGCGCTTTATAAATTATCAATTTATTATTATTATTATTATTACTGCTACAACCAAAGAGTTCCGTCGCAACAACATTGCTGAATATTCCCTACTAAACACGGTACAGCTGACTGTGGACATTTTTTTTCGCGGGTTGGTGTTAAAATTGACGGGAGCCTATAGACGTGGACATCTCTTTTAGGCTGCAGCGTCGGATTCCGAGTTTGCCGATTAGACGTGACATGGTCGGAGATGTCAGGCCTTAGGCTGCGATCCGAGGATCCGTTCTGTCCTGTCACGTTATGTTTCTGTGTCTTCTGTGACTGTGTGCGTGCAAGGAAATCATTACCCTGAAATTAATCTTTTCAACCTTTCCGGAAAATACACAAACATTCAGAGCATATTCATACATTAATTTTGTTATTACATGTACTTTTAAACATGTTACGACTTGATTTTGCGAACTAAAGCAAAGCTTCTGCAATGAGTCTATAACTCTACTTTTATTGTGTTTTTTTGTTTTTGAGTAAAATTTTATGTTTCAAATGTTCTTATCGCAACAAGCTCCTCCCACTAACTATAACTCCTCCCACTCACTATATCCTGGTGATAGACACCACACGGTCGTTGTTTCATTCGTGAAAAGTTTCTTTACGTTTAAAATCTCCTCCGTTGAATTGAGTGATCAAGGCAATCAAGACATTTATTAGTTGATGGCGGCTGTGATCAGGGCAATCTAGACATTTATTAGTTGATGGCGGCTGTTTATTAGGGGACGCGGTGGTCGAGTGGCAGCGCACTGGACTGTCGTACCGATGGTCACGGGTTCGAATCCCGTGAGTTTGTTCCCGGGGCCTAGGGCGTCCCTGAGTCACCCCGCTCCGAATGGGTACCTAACACTACATGTAGTTAGGCGGCTGGGTAATGCGCGGTAATGCGCGGAACCCACAAAGCCCACACGCTGCATCACTTGCCAACAGATCATCTGTCATGGTCTGTGGACGCAACTATCTTCTGTATAGATAGAGCATGTAAGATGATATCAAGTTCAAGGCAATCTAGACATTTATTAAGCAAGAATTAAAAAAAAACAACAAAAAAAAACAACATGAAAGATAATCGTAAATCTTTCCATTTAATAAATAATCTTGCATAACCTTTTGCATATACCGATAAAATATCTTTGACGTGGAGTATCGACATTCGACAGTAGTAATTTGATGGTTCACCTCGAATCGCGAATCGGTTACTTCTGCCTGTAATTGGTAATCTTTTATCAACAGAAAAGAGTTGAAAATGTGCAATGCTAGTAAGGTGAATGTGAACCATATAGAATGTCAACAGTCGATGGTCTTCTCCATATCAGTTTGAAGCGCCAATGTTGACGTACCTAATATATTTATGGACATTTCTAAAACGCGCAAAGCTTCCCTATCACTACATAAAAACTATATGAGTCTCCCAGTATGTACCAGCTAGATGGTCTACGGTGTGGCATTACAACCAGTTGCTATCGTTTACGAGTTACGATATTTTACAGACGCCTCTTTTGAGCTGCCCACCAGAAAGCGCTGACCATTTCATATCAATAAAACAACATTTTGTGTTGACGTCTGGTTAGCCCTGGAGAGTATCAGGTGACATAAGATGGAGGAGCCGTCTGACAGGTAGAAAGCAAAGATCGGGTGACACAAGATGGACGAGCCACAATTTTTTTTCCTATTAGAAACCAAAGATCATGTGCCATGACTTAAAATGAAACATCCGCCCGATAATAAACAAAGAATTTTATGTCAAAAGATCGAAGAGCCGCCATGTAAAAAATAATCATGTGACACAAGATGGGGGGGGGGAAACCACCTGATAATCGTCATAGAAAGCATTGGCCTGTATGTTTTCGTTAGGGAAGGCGGAGTTAGTGACCTATCGCCATGAGTGTGATTTTAATAGGAAGTTGGAGTTACTGACCTAACGCCATGAATGTTGTAGCACTATGAAGTTGGAGTTACTGACCTAACGCATGAATGTTGTAGCACTATGAAGTTGGAGTTATTGACCTAACGACATGAATGTTGTAGCACTATGAAGTTGGAGTAACTGACCTAACGCCATGAATGTTGTAGCACTATGAAGTTGGAGTTACTGACCTAACATGAGTGTTGTAGCACTATGAAGTTGGAGTAACTGACCTAACGCCATGAATGTTGTAGCACTATGAAGTTGGAGTTATTGACCTAACGCCATGAATGTTGTAGCACTATGAAGTTGGAGTTATTGATCTAACGCCATGAATGTTGTAGCACTATGAAGTTGGAGTTATTGACCTAACGACATGAATGTTGTAGCACTATGAACTTGGAGTTATTGACCTAACGACATGAATGTTGTAGCACTATGAAGTTGGAGTTATTGACCTAACGCCATGAATGTTGTAGCACTATGAAGTTGGAGTTACTGACCTAACGCCATGAATGTTGTAGCACTATGAAGTTGGAGTTACTGATCTAACGCCATGAATGTTGTAGCACTATGAAGTTGGAGTTACTGACCTAACGCTATGAATGTTGTAGCACTATGAAGTTGGAGTTACTGACCTAACGCTATGAATGTTGTAGCACTATGAAGTTGGAGTTACTGACCTAACGCCATGAATGTTGTAGCACTATGAAGTTGGAGTTACTGACCTAACGCCATGAATGTTGTAGCACTATGAAGTTGGAGTTACTGACCTAACGCTATGAATGTTGTAGCACTATGAAGTTGGAGTTACTGATCTAACGCTATGAATGTTGTAGCACTATGAAGTTGGAGTTACTGACCTAACGCCATGAATGTTGTAGCACTATGAAGCTGGAGTTATTGACCTAACGACATGAATGTTGTAGCACTATGAAGTTGGAGTTACTGACCTAACGCTATGAATGTTGTAGCACTATGAAGTTGGAGTTACTGACCTAACGCTATGAATGTTGTAGCACTATGAAGTTGGAGTTACTGACCTAACGCTATGAATGTTGTAGCACTATGAAGTTGGAGTTACTGACCTAACGCTATGAATGTTGTAGCACTATGAAGTTGGAGTTACTGACCTAACGCTATGAATGTTGTAGCACTATGAAGTTGGAGTTACTGACCTAACGCCATGAATGTTGTAGCACTATGAAGTTGGAGTTACTGACCTAACATGAATGTTGTAGCACTATGAAGTTGGAGTTACTGACCTAACGACATGAATGTTGTAGCACTATGAAGTTGGAGTTACTGACCTAACATGAATGTTGTAGCACTATGAAGTTGGAGTTACTGACCTAACATGAATGTTGTAGCACTATGAAGTTGGAGTTACTGACCTAACATGAATGTTGTAGCACTATGAAGTTGGAGTTATTGACCTAACGCCATGAATGTTGTAGCATTATGAAGTTGGAGTTATTGACCTAACGCCATGAATGTTGTAGCATTATGAAGTTGGAGTTATTGACCTAACGCCATGAATGTTGTAGCACTATGAAGTTGGACTTGTGTGAGCCTTACTGCAACTCATTAATTCTGTAAAGCAATGTGATTGTGAGCTTGAACCTAATGTTTGTTGAATATCAATGTGATTGTGAGCTTGAACCTAATGTTTGTTGTATATCAATGTGATTGTCAGATTGAACCTAATGTTTGTTGTATATCAATGTGATTGTCAGATTGAACCTAATGTTTGTTGTATATCAATGTGATTGTCAGATTGAACCTAATGTTTGTTGTATATCAATGTGATTGTGAGCTTGAACCTAATGTTTGTTGTATATCAATGTGATTGTGAGCTTGAACCTAATGTTTGTTGTATATCAATGTGATTGTGAGCTTGAACCTAATGTTTGTTGTATATCAATGTGATTGTGAGCTTGAACCTAATGTTTGTTGTATATCAATGTGATTGTGAGCTTGAACCTAATGTTTGTTGTATATCAATGTGATTGTCAGATTGAACCTAATGTTTGTTGTATAGCAATGTGATTATGACTTTTAACCTAATGTTTGTTGTATAGCAATGTGATTGTCAGATTGAACCTAATGCAGGGATTACTCCATTGCCCGTTTGTCCATGAGTGGTGATCGTTTGCTCTAAGTTGCTTTACACCGAGGTGGGAGTGGGAGGGGGGCTGAAAGATACATCACGCGGTGTATCTACTTCATTTAATTTAGAAGAAATAGCTGTGGTTTAATTCACCAGAATGACGTAATCAGGTAATTGGAAAAAAACAAATCCATTTTTAATGTGCAGATATAATAATGGCACACAGATTGTTCTCGTCTTTCTGCTTCACTTACGATAATTGATGGATGTAAATCAAGTGGTTTCAAATAATTCATTGTGAACGGTGAAATATGTGAATATAATACGTCGTGAGGTTCTTTTCGTTTGTTCAAGTGATACGTTTCATGTAATCACTTCCTTTTTATTCTTCCTAGACATCTTTATCTATCCGAGTTACCTAATGGCAATTTTGAATGGGTATAAATATCGTTAAATTACTGTATTCCAAGTCGAATCTGTATTATAGCATTGTGTTTTTAACTACGCATACAGCCTCTCTTAAAATCTGTATATGCATTGACAGACAATATCTGTATATGTATTGACAGACAATATCTGTATATGTATTGACAGACAATATCTGCATATGCATTGACAGACAATATCTGTATATGTATTGACAGACAATATCTGTATATGTATTGACAGACAATATCTGTATATGTATTGACAGACAATATCTGCACATGCATTGACAGACAATATCTGTATATGTTGTGTTAATGGCTGCTCTTGTATGAGCTCATATACTCTGTACAATTGTATACGCAATGGTCTACCTATTGGGTTATTAACTGCACATATTTTTGGGGTTTATGTAATACTAGCAACAAAGACCGTCCAATGACGTTCCGCCACCGTTCGGTAGCATGTTGTAACTCCCCTCCAACAGCGGTCTCGACAGGCATTACATGTGCATCGCGTCAAAAATACTATTCATTATAGTTAAAATAAATAACTCGTAAAAACAGAGCTTTTTGCTATAAATCCCAACGCGCATAACTCAAAATAAAGTTTTGGAAGAAATACGATATGTGTTCAATATGATTGACTGTAGGAGTCATATGTGTTTGAGGGACCAATCGCTATAGATGACCGGACAGAAAGGACAGAAACTTGCCTTTTATTATATAGGATGTACAGCTGCAGCGCGTGCATACGCCATTGTCTACTTATTGTGTTAACTGCACATATCCGAGCCTCAACGAATCAATGGAGCCAAAGACGCTCGTGCCGTGTGAAAATAAAAGCCTTTTAAATAATTAGATCGCATCAGTTAGCGATAGCAGCCTACGTACGTGTCCTGTCCATTAGCCGAGTGTTGCTCCGATAGTTCCATTTCTTGTGCGCAGTTATTGCTGGTATCTGGCCATCACCTTCGGGCTGATATTTGCGTGTTGGTGTCACTTACCGCTACACGCCACGCTTGGCCTGATGGGGGCGTGAGATTTGTCATGACGGAAATCAGTGCAGAACATAACGGGTGGCAACCTTCACGCTAAAGGTAGGTGACAAAACTATGATCAGTTATGGGGGGGGGTCTTGAAAGTTGGACAGCATCAAGTTCTGTGTTCAACTATAACTAAAACATCAGTACCCGGCCTTAGATTTGGGTTCATTGTCACTAATGCAAGAACTGATCTTTTGAATAAACGCATTGTCTTAAACTTTGGCATTGGCAACGAGCTTGTTAGTCCTAATCATCTTTGAATATTTGTCTAAAAATTATTAAGTGTTGGTTAGCAGCCCTTCACTGTGTTGATGCACCGCTGAGGCGAAATTCGAGCTGAGTTGTGCTTATCCGCAAGAGCTGAAGAATAGTTGAACAGATTGTGAATGTGTTGTTCTCTTATCTTATCTTATTAATACAGACGCTCCTTCTACGCAGAAGATAAGTGCGTTCACAGACCATGACAGATGATCTGTTGACAAGTGATGCAGCGATCACAGGCCACGGCTTTGTGGGTTCCACGCATTACCCAGCCGCCTAACTAGTGTTAGGTACCCATTCGGAGCTGGGTGACTCAGGGACGCCCTAGGCCCAGGGAACAAATCACTGCCTCGACATGGATTCGAACCCGTGACCATCGGTACGCCAGTCGAGCGCGCTGCCTTTCGACGACATTGTTCTCGACGATATGTGAACACCTCTTCCCGCTCACTCTTCCCTTAGTCTTATCAAAACTTATATAGTACTAATCTTTCTCTCTCTGGTTGGTGTGTTCTAGGAGTTAACACTGCATATAAGGTTTGTTTTATTTCTTTATGTTTTTTTTTCGATGACGAAGGCTATTTGCCGATATTTTTGTTGTTTCCTGGCGTATTTTCAGGTTCACCCATACCCTATTCAATAAGCATTTTTTGAACTGATTACGGGATTGCAATAAAATACGGACGTTTGAGCAAATTTATTGAATCTAAACGCAATGTTTACGTCAGCAAATTGAATAAGCAGCGTCCTAATTAAGGCTATTCAATAATAGTTTTGATTTTTCTTTGAATCCGCTTGTCGCCTCTCGGCAATGGGCTTTCTTCAAACCAGTGCTGATAATAAAAGCAACAAAAGCACAGCTCTATGACGCTGGAGATGGTGCTTTCAATTCCAACCATTACTTGAACGTCAGTTGCGATGAACGGTGTACAATTAACTACCTAAAGGTTTCATCCCATCTTCCAGCAGGGGCCGCCAGTGTCAGCCATTCGTCTTAAAAACCACAGCAGCAACACTCCAACAGCATTCTATTTCTTCTGAGAGTTTCCTCCCCTCACCCCCCCCCCGCAGCCTAGATACACATCCTTGTCCGACCCTGTTCTTGTCTGTGTTAAGTCTGGTCGTGGATCGATACCGAGGTATCGTGTTCGCTACCCACTTTTTTATTTTGTCAGCCGAGCCGTACACAAAAGAATTTTCCTTGTGTTTAAAGTTGTGTACACTGATTTGTTGTTTCCGCTTGTACGCACTTGTTTAATTTGTCTGCCTGCCTCCTTACCCTATCCGTAAACATCCACTTCTTGTGTCTGTCTGGCACTGCACAACACGTTTTCTCGTCTGTCTGGCTAGAATCTATTTTGTAACGCCGTACACTCACAGTTGTGGAGGATGTCTCATTGGAGAAGCCAAGTTATCAGATGGATAGTACACACTTGAGTTACACAACATGAAAGTGGCCTTTCTAGCCTTGTCTGTGTTTGCATAACTATCTTGTATTTATATTCTGTTTTTTAAACAAATCCCTCTTCGATTATCACCTTTACAGTTGCTGATTTCATCTAGCAGTCTGTATTGTTGGCTGCTTGTTGGTAGGTACGGGTGCTATTTGGATGACCCAAAACTTTCCCTGGATTATGTTGTCACTGTTGATGATCACGGTATTTGTGGCGTGGCCACGGTATTTGTTGCGCGATCACGTTATTTGCGGCGTGATCACGTTATTTGTGGCGTGGTCACGTTATTTGTGGGGTGGTCAAGTTACTGTGGCTAGATGGTCAAGTTGTGTGACATGTCGCCATTGTTTGCCAACCACTGGTGCCGTGAATCATTCTGTACTTTGATCCCGTAGAGCACTGTCTCGGCTCTTTGCTGACCCTTAAGTTAAATCTCAAAAACCACATGGACGCTTTGTGTTGTTCCTTGGCACAACAGAATTAAAACCAGTACGGTGATGTGTTTAACTGGATCCCTCTGTATCAGCTAACCCAAAACAAAGCCAACCTTTTTACCGGAAACTCTAGGATGCTTCGGGACTGCGCCTAGTAGTTTATGACGTTACGAGTAATAACATCTAGGACTCGCCTCCCTCTACTCAGTTGATATCATTTCTGACTGACGCGAGTTCTCTTAATTAATGCTATCAGACATCCTGCCGAGTGGAGATGCCGACGAGGTCTTTCAGAACCGCTCTCTGGTTCCTACCAGACATCGTTCTTCTAAGTGGTGCATCTTTCTTAAAATAGTTTTTTTTACTAGCAGTTTATTTTGTTAGCGTCCTATACAATACCCTGTATCCTTATCCTAGTAATGGCGTCATTACCATCGAATTAATCCACTTTGGATAAAACGGATAGCGCTTCTATTTGTCGCCCGAGGCATTGGTTGAAGGGATGTAACTGACCGTCAATATAGTTAACTTTGACCTCGCCTTATTGAGATATCTGCCAAGAGATCTAGATGGTGTCAACTTTGATCTGTTGACGAAGACGTAGGCCCACTGCTCGTCAATCGTGACGTGGCGTCTGACTTCGCGTCTCATATCTAAAGCAGCAACCAGTGGCGCTGGACGCTACCCGCCATCACTTGTAGTGTGGCGCCATTGAGCTATGTCAACAGATACGCTTTGCGGTTTCGGCTGGGGATCTTAGACATAAACCTAATGAGTTATGTTTATTAACCGCCTGAAGGTATTCAGCAGTGCGGATAATTCTGTGTAGTTTATAACCACCTCGTATCTAATACGTTTCTAGTATTCCCATTTATTGATACCCTCTCTCTGTAATGAAGGTGGGAAATGATAAACATAATAAAAAATTTAGAGTTCAAGATTTATTTTAATGCGTTTTGTCAAAATCTTACGTATTTTTCACATTCCTTATATTTTTAGTTTTCATAATAACATTTAAAAAACAAAACAAAAACAAAAAACCACCATGTACATGAGTACTGTAAACCACCATGTACATGAGTACTGTAAACCACCATGTACATGAGTACTGTAAACCACCATGTACATGAGTACTGTAAACCACCACGGTTTCGGCAACTGAAATCCGGGCCGTTGTGTTATTTATGATGTCATCCGGTGGGGACATTCTGGTGGTGAGATTGAATTTTGGTCATTAAATCACGCCTGGCTCTGAACGCGCGGCTATTATTGGCAGTAGTAGTTTTTAAATTTATTTTTTGCCGCTGTCGGTTAGTTTATTGAATTTTTGAAGCTCTTTGACCCCATGGAAGATGAAATAGAAAATAAATCAATAGAACACGCAATCACACTCACGCACACACACCAACACTTCCACACACACACACTAGTCACTGGAAGATCAGATGAGAGACAATTTTTTAGTAACTTCGTTACACTGAGTGTTGGCGAAATTTGATGATAGTCGGGTATGATGAAGTTTGTCCATCGGCACTTGGAAAAAAAAGGGAAAGGGGGGGGGGTTGTAGGAAAGTATATTGCCATCAGAGGCAGGGAGGCAGACTTTTTGGAGAAAAGTGATGAAATGCTCAATTTTTTTCGAAGGAGGTCAAACCCGGAAACAGTTTTAATATCCGCTGTCAATCAAATTAAAGGCCTGACCAGACAGGACACTTTTACATCGTCTGTTTCTGATCAATGTGATCGATCCAAATTAATTTTAACTTTTCATCCCCATAATTTTAAAGCCCGCCAGGTGATTCTCAAAAACCGACCAATCCTCATGGCTGACCCTCTAACTCAGCAGGTCTTCAAAATACCTCCTCTGTTTGCTTTCCGGAGAGATAGAAGCCTCAAAGATATACTTGTAAGAAGCCACCTTCCCACAATGAAAGCACATATTGGAACAAAAGGGTGCAACCGTAATCGTTGCAATACTTGTCCATATGTGATTGAAATTGACAACATTTCTTTCCCTCTTGAAAAAAAATCAAAATAAAAGATGTATTCACTTGCACAAGTCGCAACGGGATTTATGCAATTCTTTGCAAGAGGTGTAATAAAACTTACGTGGGTGAGAGAGGTCGTCGTCTTGGAGATCGGTTTAGAGAACACCTGTATAATATAAATAAATAGGCTCAAAGAGCTGTGTCTAAACATTTTAACAGTGTTGACCATTGATGGCATTTTGGAAATTACAGTAACTGCTATTTTATATGCGAGCAATACCCAAGACAGGGTCTACATGGAACATATACTAATAAAACGATTTGGTACGTTGGCTCAAAATGGAATTAACCAAATTCATAATTTTAACTAACCGTAGAATCTATTTTCCGTTGTGGTTTTCACTGTAACTTTAGATACTTCCTCCTTTTTCCTATAGCCTGTGTCATTGTTTGTTGTTTTACCTTTCTTTTTTTGTACATAAAATTTTAGTATAGTATGATATACATACTGTTTTACAACACCAGACGTTATATATTACAACACCAGACGTTATGCATTACACCAGACGTTATATATTACAACACCAGACGTTATGTATTACACCAGACGTTATGTATTACACCAGACGTTATAAATTACAACACCAGACGTTATGTATTACAACACCATACGTTAGGTATTACAACACCAGACGTTATACATTACAACACCAGACGTTATATATTACAACAGTGAAATGTCAGGGACCTGGGCGTCATACGATAGATTGACGCCGGCAAGAGCTTCATTAAACATTTAATTGCTTGGAAATTTGATACGCACCTAATAGTTCTTCCTTCTCCTGGACACGACCAGAGATCAGTTGTCGAAATGTAGAGAGAACAACAATAATGAGATGAAAGATGGATTGTCGTGGTCGTGAAATGTGAGTGAATGATGTGAACAAATGATGTGAACAAATGATGTGAACAAATGATGTGAACAAATGAAGTGATGGTTTGTTCGGATTATTGTAAATTTATGTGAATTTTAGATGGGCGGCTACATTACTGTAATGATCTTGGCATAGTTTACTGTGATAATCTTGGCATAGTTTACTGTGATGATCTTGGCATAGTTTACTGTGATGATCTTGGCATAGTTTACTGTGATGATCTTGGCATAGTTTTTTTATGATGATCTTGGCATAGTTTACTGTGATGATCTTGGCATAGTTTATTGTGATGATCTTGGCATAGTTTACTGTGATGATCTTGGCGTAGTTTACTGTGATGAGATTGACATAGTTTACTGTGATGATCTTGACATAGTTTACTGTGATGATCTTGGCATAGTTTACTGTGATGATCTTGACATAGTTTACTGTGATGATCTTGACATAGTTTACTGTGATGATCTTGTCATAGTTTACTGTGATGATCTTGACATATTTTACTGTGATGATCTTGACATAGTTTACTGTGATGATCTTGACATAGTTTACTGTGATGATCTTGACATAGTTTACTGTGATGATCTTGGCATAGTTTACTGTGATGATCTTGGCATAGTTTACTGTGATGATCTTGACATAGTTTACTGTGATGATCTTGATCGTTTACTGTGATGATCTTGGCATAGTTTAATGTGATGATCTTGACATAGCTTACTGTGATGATCTTGGCATAGTTTAACGTGATGATCTTGACATAGTTTACTGTGATGATCTTGGCATACTTTAATGTGATGATCTTGACATAGTTTACGATGATGATCTTGGCATACTTTAATGTGATGATCTTGACATAGTTTACTGTGATGATCTTGGCATAGTATAATGTGATGATCTTGACATAGTTTACTGTGATGATCTTGGCATAGTTTACTGTGATGATCTTGGCATAGTTTATTGTGATGATCTTGGCATAGTTTACTGTGATGATCTTGGTGTAGTTTATTGTGATGATCTTGGCATAGTTTACTGTGATGATCTTGGCACAGTTTACTGTGATGATCTTGGCATAGTTTACTGTGATGATCTTGGCATAGTTTACTGTGATGAGATTGACATAGTTTACTGTGATGATCTTGACATAGTTTACTGTGATGATCTTGGCATAGTTTACTGTGATGATGTTGGCATAGTTTACTGTGATGATCTTGGCATAGTTTACTGTGATGATCTTGACATAGTTTACTGTGATGATCTTGACATAGTTTACTGTGATGATCTTGACATATTTTACTGTGATGATCTTGACATATTTTACTGTGATGATCTTGACATAGTTTACTGTGATGATCTTGACATAGTTTACTGTGATGATCTTGGCATAGTTTACTGTGATGATCTTGACATAGTTTACTGTGATGATCTTGGCATCGTTTACTGTGATGATCTTGGCATAGTTTACTGTGATGATCTTGACATAGTTTACTGTGATGATCTTGGCATAGTTTACGTGATGATCTTGACATAGTTTACTGTGATGATCTTGGCATATTTTAACGTGATGATCTTGACATAGTTTACGATGATGATCTTGGCATACTTTAATGTGATGATCTTGACATAGTTTACTGTGATGATCTTGGCATACTTTTAATGTGATGATCTTGACATAGTTTACTGTGATGATCTTGGCATAGTTTAATGTGATGATCTTGACATAGTTTACTGTGATGATCTTGGCATACTTTAATGTGATGATCTTGACATAGTTTACTGTGATGATCTTGGCATACTTTAATGTGATGATCTTGACATAGTTTACTGTGATGATCTTGGCATACTTTAATGTGATGATCTTGACATAGTTTACTGTGATGATCTTGGCATACTTTAATGTGATGATCTTGACATAGTTTACTGTGATGATCTTGGCATACTTGTAAATGTATTGAGGGCTTGGATGTTACGTTACCTCAGATCACGACTATCACAGCTTCCAGACCGTAATTATCGATACCTACGTGATCCTTTGGGTCCGGACGTTACCAGCAAGCAAAAGTTTGGCAAACTTGATCTGAAATTAATAATAATAATAATAATAATAATAATAATTGATTATTTATATAGCGCTGTATCCTAGTAAGGAACCGGGCTCACAGCGCTTTACATGGAGATCATAACATACATATAATAATTAAATAAACATGCATACCATAATAACAACATAAAGGACAGTACATTACACATAAGCTACGCTAATCATTAAAACAAATGTTGTTTCATTAATTTTGTAAATACATTTTGAAAAGGTGCGTTTTAAGTGCAGTCTTGAAGGACTTGGTAGTTAAAATACTACGGATGTGTAATGGTAGAGAATTCCATTGTTTGGCTGCACAAAAAGAGAGTGACCTTTCGCCAAAAGTTTTAGTTCGTGTCTTCTTTCATTATGGTTGTACTTACGCATAACAATTAGAATAGGAATACCTTTTTTTAAGGCTGATTGTTGACAAAAGATTTAGTCGCTCAGCAGACGCTTCAACTACTAAGGGATTGAATGGCAAGACATGGGGGTTTTAAAGACAAGAGATGGGGTTTTAATGGCAAGACCTGGGGTTTTAATGGCAAGACATGGGGGTTTTAATGGCAAGACCTGGAGGTTTTAATGGCAAGACCTGGAGGTTTTAATGGCAAGACCTGGAAATTTTAATGGCAAGACCTGGGGGTTTTAAAGGCAAGACCTGGGTGTTTGAATGGCCAGACCTGGGGGTTTGAATGGCAAGACCTGGGGTTTTTAATGGCAAGACCTGGGGGTTTTCAAGACATGACCTGGGTGTTTTCAAGACAAGACCTGGTGTTTTTTAAGACAAGACCTGGGGTTTTAATAGCAAGACCTGGAGGGGGGGGGTTAATGGCAAGACCTGGGGGTTTTAATGGGAAGACGTGGGGGTTTTAATGGCTACATCTGTATTTTGTTAAATTTATTTTATTACTAACCGATCACCCGTCAAAAATGTGATTGGGAACATTGGTCGGGGTTATTGTAAAGCCTGAAATCTGACTTTCAACATTAAAAGCTACCTACCTGTCCGCTCTGCAGTTCCGCACAGCTCGTATAGAAATAAACTTTTATTTGCCAAGCCTTGAATTATTAGACATGATGTAGAAGACGTGAGATTAGAACTACACCCACCGACCTTTTAGATAATGTTTACCTGTTTCGCGGGAAAAGAGATCTCTTTCGATATCCCGGTTTGTAGGAAGAACTGACATTAAATCCATGGCTTAACATGCCCCATACGAATTTATTGAGGAACTTCCATATCAGTGACACACTACATACACATGGACATTTGGGAACATCATTTAATGAGGAACTTCCATTGTAGTGATACAGTACACACACATGGACATTTGGGAACACAGTTAAAACTGTTTATCTTTGCTCTCAATAACTTCTTTCCCCACAACATTTTGATCATTTTCATTTTTGTCTAAAATCGTGGAGGTCTTCAACCCTTATTTTCAATGATCCAACGCAACAGATCTCGTGGGCGAAAACAAGATCAGCCAACGTATTTTCAACTGTCAATCGTGTCCCGTGACTGAATTTATATTCAAAATGTCTTCACCCAACGCCAGTCGAGGCAAATAAATTCTTTACTCAGTTTAGTTCCACGAAAACACAGCCAGAAAGTTTGACCTCCTACAGTTAACTAACATTGAGATAGTCAAGTTCAAATCACGCACGCACCTTGTTGCTCTCACACGTGTAGGTACTGTACAATCCATTTACTATTTTAGAGAGTGAGATTCCGGGGAAATTTTGATACATTGCAGCAATAAAAAAACATATATATATTTACGATAAAAACATTGTAGGAAATAGATTTTAATTGAGTGCATAAATAGATCTGTAAATTTTGTAGCATTATAACTGTCACGTTGAAATACTGTATACGAGACATGTTATACATGACATTGATGGGTCTCCTACTCCTACCTACCGTATTAGATTTCCCGCAAAGTGGGCAGACAATATATTTAGTCGTGACGATCTTGAAAAAAAGCTTTAAAAATAGTGAAACAACTTTGCTGATCTTAACCGTCTCTATGCAATAATTGGATGGCAGGACACGTGTGTGGTACTTAAAAAAAAATATTTGTATGGCAGTGTTACATGTAATTCTTCTGGTCTAGCGCCACTGGCAGTGTTAATTCTTCTGTCTGGTCTAGCGCCACTGGCAGTGTTAATTCTTCTGGTCTAACGCCACTGGCAGTGTTAATTCTCCTGTCTGGTCTAGCGCCACTGGCAGTGTTAATTCTTCTGTCTGGTCTAGCGCCACTGGCAGTGTTAATTCTTCTGTCTGGTCTAGCGCCACTGGCAGTGTTAATTCTTCTGTCTGGTCTAGCGCCACTGGCAGTGTTAATTCTTCTGTCTGGTCTAGCGCCTCGGGCAGTGTTAATTCTTCTGTCTGGTCTAGCGCCACTGGCAGTGTTAATTCTTCTGTCTGGTCTAGCGCCACTGGCAGTGTTAATTCTTCTGTCTGGTCTAGCACCACTGGAAGTGTTAATTCTTCTGTCTGGTCTAGCACCACTGGCAGTGTTAATTCTTCTGTCTGGTCTAACGACACTGGCAGTGTTAATTCTTCTGTCTGGTCTAGCGCCACTGGCAGTGTTAATTCTTCTGTCTGGTCTAGCGCCACTGGCAGTGTTAATTCTTCTGGTCTAACGCCACTGCTTCACTTGACTAGCAGAGAGCGGTTCACAAGAAGCCGTCAGCCACACAGACACACAATGTTCCCCTTTTAAATGCAGTGGCCGCTAGAGATTGATACATCTCGTGGTCAAGGATGGCTCCGAAAATTGAGTTATTCATTGGTTCTAAGTCAGTAAAGGGACATAGGACAATGGACCTAGCACATTCGTAAATGAAATTTTAGCTTGTTGACATAATATTACCTATACTGCAATGTATTCTGTCAAATTAAAGTACAAGATACACACACGAATTGTGTGATCAAATATCAAAACGATAAATTAAGTCTTTATTATACTATTGATAGACTGATACATAAGTATTTCAGTCCTATTCTATATGATATATTCTGTAACAAAAACTTCGTTTATAACCTTCTTCCTCAAAATGGGCGATCATGGTGTTGTCGGGATATATCAAATTTTATTCGTCGGTCGCAATTTTGTACCCCCCCCCTTTCTAATAATATTTGCCCCTGGGGCAACTGATACACAGTTTATTCCAGCTACATCCTTATCTCTTCCTCTGTTTATTTATTTGACAGTTGTATAACGTGTATTACCTGGTGTTTCCCAAGTACATCAGCAGTGTCTTACCGGGTGTTTCCCAAGTACATCAGCAGTGTATTACCTGGTGTTTCAAAAGTACATCAGCAGTGTCTTACCTGGTGTTTCCCAAGTACTTCAGCAGTGTCTTACCTGGTGTTTCCCTCCCAAGTACATCAGCAGTTTCTTAGCTGGTGTTTCCCAAGTACTTCAGCAGTGTCTTACCTGGTGTTTCCCTCCCAAGTACGTCAGCAGTGTCTTACTTGGTGTTTCCCTCCCAAGTACATCAGCAGTGTCTTACCTGGTGTTTCCCTCCCAAGTACATCAGCAGTGTCTTACCTGGTGTTTCCCAAGTACTTCAGCAGTGTCTTACCTGGTGTTCCCCAAGTACATCAGGAGTGTATTTTTAGACTCCGTAGACTCTGATGTCAAGCGTGTTTCTTCATTAATTCAATGTCACGTGTTTTCTTCGACCTTGAAAATTCCGCTCCATCCGTCCTCACCAAATTTGAATCAATCGAGTTGTTTTAGTTGAATGGATGGGTGGCATGTGGTGTAGAGACATCGCTCAGGAGTACAGCGTACGGCGTGTACTATAGGGCATACCCTACAACTCAATTATACTGAAGTGAAAGTCCGCGAGATTGAATTACCAGGACTTTAGGGGGTTGGGGTCCGTTTCATGTTATCAGTTTGTAAGACGGCTCCGTGATGTATTGAAATGTCTCCTTTGGGACATCGGTCCTAGAAACGCCAACAAGATTGCTGAGGACTTTATCTCGACAGTGTTTAACCTTTCCCGAGAAGTTTAGAGTTTTTGAAAACTGACGTCATTATGCGATGAATATTTTAACAACTTGTTTCACTTTTATCCCCACATCTTTCATCAGTTTGATCAGACATCTGTTGGCAAATGTCCCCTTATGATTCATCAGTTTTATCAGACATCTGTTGGGAAATGTCCCCTTATGATTCATCAGTTTGACCAGACATCTGTTGGGAAATGTCCCCTTTATGATTCATCAGTTTGACCAGACATCTGTTGGGAAATGTCCCCTTTATGATTCATCAGTTTGACCAGACATCTGTTGGGAAATGTCCCCTTTATGATTCATCAGTTTGACCAGACATCTGTTGGGAAATGTCCCCTTTATGATTCATCAGTTTGACCAGACATCTGTTGGGAAATGTCCCCTTTATGATTCATCAGTTTGACCAGACATCTGTTGGGAAATGTCCCTTTATGATTCATCAGTTTGATCAGACATCTGTTGGCAAATGTCCCCTTATGATTCAACAGTTTGATCAGACATGTGTAGGGAAATGTCCCTATTTCTTTCTTCAGTTTGATCTCGACATGTTTGGGGAAATGTCCCTATATATGCCCCCATACTTACAGTCGGAAAGACACTTTTAGCGTCATTTAATCCTAAACTGTCACGGCAAGTTGGTCTCAGTCTATTGGGTCAAGTTGGTCTCACGTCTATGTCAAGTTGGTCTCACGTCTATTGGTCAAGTTGGTCTCAGTCTATTGGTCAATTGGTCTCACGTCTATGTGTCAAGTTGGTCTCACGTCTATTGGTCAAGTTGTCTCACGTCTATTGGTCAAGTTGGTCTCAGTCTATTGGTCAATTGGTCTCACGTCTATGTGTCAAGTTGGTCTCACGTCTATTGGTCAAGTTGGTCTCACGTCTATTGTCAAGTTGTCTCACGTCTATTGGTCAAGTTGGTCTCACGTCTATTGGTCAAGTGGTCTCACGTCTATTGGTCAAGTTGGTCTCACGTCTATTGGTCAAGTTGGTCTCACGTCTATTGGTCAAGTTGGTCTCACGTCATGGTCAAGTTGGTCTCACGTCTATGGTCAAGTTGGTCTCACGTCTATTGGTCAAGTTGGTCTCACGTCTATTGGTCAAGTTGGTCTCACGTCTATTGGTCAAGTTGGTCTCACGTCTATTGGTCAAGTTGGTCTCACGTCTATTGGTCAAGTTGGTCTCACGTCTATTGGTCAAGTTGGTCTCACGTCTATTGGTCAAGTTGGTCTCACGTCTATTGGTCAAGTTGGTCTCACGTCTATTGGTCAAGTTGGTCTCACGTCTATTGGTCAAGTTGGTCTCACGTCTATTGGTCAAGTTGGTCTCACGTCTATTGGTCAAGTTGGTCTCACGTCTATTGGTCAAGTTGGTCTCACGTCTATTGGTCAAGTTGGTCTCACGTCTATTGGTCAAGTTGGTCTCACGTCTATTGGTCAAGTTGGTCTCACGTCTATTGGTCAAGTTGGTCTCACGTCTATTGGTCAAGTTGGTCTCACGTCTATTGGTCAAGTTGGTCTCACGTCTATTGGTCAAGTTGGTCTCACGTCTATTGGTCAAGTTGGTCTCACGTCTATTGGTCAAGTTGGTCTCACGTCTATTGGTCAAGTTGGTCTCACGTCTATTGGTCAAGTTGGTCTCACGTCTATTGGTCAAGTTGGTCTCACGTCTATGGGTCAAGCTGGTCTCACGTCTATTGGTCAAGTTGGTCTCACGTCTATGGGTCAAGTTGGTCTCACGTCTATTGGTCAAGTCGGTCTCACGTCTATGGGTCAAGTTGGTCTCACGTCTATTGGTCAAGTTGGTCTCACGTCTATGGGTCAAGTTGGTCTCACGTCTATTGGTCAAGTTGGTCTCACGTCTATTGGTCAAGTTGGTCTCACGTCTATTGGTCAAGTTGGTCTCACGTCTATTGGGTCAAGTTGGTCTCACGTCTATTGGTCAAGTTGGTCTCACGTCTATGTGTCAAGTTGGTCTCACGTCTATGGGTCAAGTTGGTCTCACGTCTATTGGTCAAGTTGGTCTCACGTCTATTGGTCAAGTTGGTCTCACGTCTATTGGTCAAGTTGGTCTCACGTCTATTGGTCAAGTTGGTCTCACGTCTATTGGTCAAGTTGGTCTCACGTCTATTGGTCAAGTTGGTCTCACGTCTATTGGTCAAGTTGGTCTCACATCTATGGGTCAAGTTGGTCTCACGTCTATGGGTCAAGGAATTGAAGTGCTCATAAGCAATCAACCGATTTGTCATTGAATCACTTTACGCCACGATACACAATTTGTTTATATGTTATACAACATTTCAATGAAGAGGTATAATAAATCCTAGGTAGATAGACTCCTATTCAAATATATAGACGATTATCTAGAACGGTGCAATTAGAAATAACATAGTCAACGGCGGCATGCCCATGAGAGGGTGGGCTGTTTGCCTTATAATCAGGGGCGGCATTTTACGGCAATCCGAATTCTTTTAGTTTTCGTTGTATAGGGTTACAAAGTTACCTTGGTGTTACCATGACTACATACGACAATTCAGATATCTTAAAACAAGTCTCTTGTTGGATTGATACGAAAAGTAATCGTTAATGGGCATTATGGCTCCTTTAATGCCCATGAATCGTATCGGCTTTTTGTTATATGAAAAAATACTTTTTAATTTTATGTTACAGATGTAGATACATTGTTTATGTTACAGATGTAGATACATTGTTTATGTTACAGATGTAGATACATTGTTTATGTTACAGATGTAGATACATTGTTTAAGAGTATGTTTTTTAAAAAAAAATAAATACTTGAGGTAAATTAAGTTTCAATATTCTTGATCCTTGCCATTTTTTCTGCTCAAACCTTAATCTCAATAATCCGACGTAACAGGACACGTGGGAGAACACTGGTTCAGCCAAAGTATTTTTAGCTCTCAATTGTGTCCCATGAAAAAAATTAGTTTCAAATCGTCCTCACCCAACGCTGCTGGTCACAAACAGAAACTTTTTGCCGGAAGTCCCATGAAAACGCCGCCCGAAAAGCTTACCTCCTTCAGATTACTAACCAACAGTGAAATGGTTAATTTCTAAATTTGAACACTCAAATTAGGCTATTTCAGTGCAAGTTTTTTATAAACAATTTTGCAATATGTCATTGCCGCCGCCATTTTTATCTTAGCTCTAGCCCCCGTTATTTAGCCTTAGCGAGGAGAAAGCGAAACTTTTACTTTAATAAAAAAACAAAACATGGTGTATATTTATATATTTCTATTCCGCTTTTCTGTTTGCAACTTGACTTGTTATTTCACTGATATTTGCAAAGCAGTAGCTTAACGAAACATGTAATAGGTTTTAAAATAAACAGAATGATTCTTCGAATTAACAAAACACATACGGTTTTCAATGTGTTTTTGTTTTGTTTTGGGTATATTGTTTATATCTGACTGTTTCAAGTTCTTTGAACTCATCATTAATTAACTATCTCTCATCCTAGAAAGCTTAAATTTGGAGCAGAACTTTCATCATTCTTCCCTTTGGTTTCCGGCTTGTGTCGGTTTATGATTAGTAATGTTCGTTCTTTCCAGCTCTTTCCTATTCCCCCAGTCTCAGCCAATACAACAAAGAGAACACGGAGAGCTTCTTATCGTCTAACTTTTTATTGTTAAAAACAATTTGGTGGATCCGCAATCAGTCCACGCGAATTATCAGACCTTTTGATCAGCTAAATAAAGTTGATTTGGTGGAATTAAGCTTTAAAAGACTTTTTCAAAGGGGCTAAACTGCGTTAACTTTCTATACTGAATCTTCTGCTATAGGGCATTGGAAGAAATGCAAGTATTAAGTCAGTTATTATTTTGTTTCACTTGAAAGTTTCATATTTCTAAATTCTCCATACTTGACATTTGTGGGCCCACTGATATGAGTAAATTTACAAGTCAATGTTCAAATGATAATATGGGCCTCCAAGATACAGATTAGCAGTTTAGTGCTGCAAAAACGTATAAGATTGTGCCTGCTGAAAACATAGTTCCACAGTAGCAGACAAAATAAATAGTAGAGAGGATTTTGAAAAAAAAACAACGACATATTACAGAGCAGTGTGGGAAAATACAAGCACCTCATATGTTCAATGAAAGAACCTTATGCCTAACCACTGTAGTAGCTAATGGATGAAAAGTAAAGTCAAGAAATATGACACAGCAAGACCGAACGATGACCATATGTGGTGCTGTCGATGTGTCAAGTCTAGTCACGCACCACCAACATCTAACGCCGTGGTGGGGGCAATAGGCACAATCAGTACTTGGTGTGCCAACACTCTGAAGGTCACGGGTTCTCGTTTTATTGAAACAATGATCTCGATCCTACGACATGAAGTGGACGAGTGAGTAATGAATAGATATCACTGGTGGCCGTGGTTAGCATGTGTAGCACCCGTTCAATACCAGCACTACACTGGTGGCCGTGGTTAGCATGTGTAGCACCCGCTCAATACCAGCACTACACTGGTGGCCGTGGTTAGCATGTGTAGCACCCGCTCAATACCAGCACTACACTGGTGGCCGTGGTTAGCATGTGTAGCACCCGCTCAATAAAGGCACTACAATGGTGGCCGTGGTTAGCATGTGTAGCACCCGCTCAATACCAGCACTACAATGGTGGCCGTGGTTAGCATGTGTAGCACCCGCTCAATAAAGGCACTACAATGGTGGCCGTGGTTAGCATGTGTAGCACCCGCTCAATACCAGCACTACACTGGTGGCCTTGGTTAGCATGTGTAGCACCCGCTCAATAAAGGCACTACAATGGTGGCCGTGGTTAGCATGTGTAGCACCCGTTCAATACCAGCACTACACTGGTGGCCGTGGTTAGCATGTGTAGCACCCGCTCAATACCAGCACTACACTGGTGGCCGTGGTTAGCATGTGTAGCACCCGCTCAATAAAGGCACTACAATGGTGGCCGTGGTTATCATGTGTAGCACCCGCTCAATACCAGCACTACACTGGTGGCCGTGGTTAGCATGTGTAGCACCCGCTCAATAAAGGCACTACAATGGTGGCCGTGGTTAGCATGTGTAGCACCCGCTCAATAAAGGCACTACAATGGTGGCCGTGGTTAGCATGTGTAGCACCCGCTCAATACCAGCACTACACTGGTGGCCGTGGTTAGCATGTGTAGCACCCGCTCAATACCAGCACTACACTGGTGGCCGTGGTTAGCATGTGTAGCACCCGCTCAATAACAGCACTACACTGGCGGCCGTGGTTAGCATGTGTAGCACCCGCTCAATACCAGCACTACACTGGTGGCCGTGGTTAGCATGTGTAGCACCCGCTCAATACCAGCACTACACTGGTGGCCGTGGTTAGCATGTGTAGCACCCGCTCAATACCAGCACTACACTGGTGGCCGTGGTTAGCATGTGTAGCACCCGCTCAATACCAGCACTACACTGGTGGCCGTGGTTAGCATGTGTAGCACCCGCTCAATACCAGCACTACACTGGTGGCCGTGGTTAGCATGTGTAGCACCCGCTCAATACCAGCACTACACTGGTGGCCGTGGTTAGCATGTGTAGCACCTGCTCAATACCAGCACTACACTGGTGGCCGTGGTTAGCATGTGTAGCACCCGCTCAATACCAGCACTACACTGGTGGCCGTGGTTAGCATGTGTAGCACCCGCTCAATAAAGGCACTACAATGGTGGCCGTGGTTAGCATGTGTAGCACCCGCTCAATACCAGCACTACACTGGTGGCCGTGGTTAGCATGTGTAGCACCCGCTCAATAAAGGCACTACAATGGTGGCCGTGGTTAGCATGTGTAGCACCCGCTCAATACCAGCACTACACTGGTGGCCTTGGTTAGCATGTGTAGCACCCGCTCAATAAAGGCACTACAATGGTGGCCGTGGTTAGCATGTGTAGCACCCGTTCAATACCAGCACTACACTGGTGGCCGTGGTTAGCATGTGTAGCACCCGCTCAATACCAGCACTACACTGGTGGCCGTGGTTAGCATGTGTAGCACCCGCTCAATACCAGCACTACACTGTTGGCCGTGGTTAGCATGTGTAGCACCCGCTCAATACCAGCACTACACTGGTGGCCGTGGTTAGCAGGTGTAGCACCCGCTCAATACCAGCACTACACTGGTGGCCGTGGTTAGCATGTGTAGCACCCGCTCAATACCAGCACTACACTGGTGGCCGTGGTTAGCATGTGTAGCACCCGCTCAATACCAGCACTACACTGGTGGCCGTGGTTAGCATGTGTAGCACCCGCTCAATACCAGCACTACAATGGTGGCCGTGGTTAGCATGTGTAGCACCCGCTCAATACCAGCACTACACTGGTGGCCTTGGTTAGCATGTGTAGCACCCGCTCAATACCAGCACTACACTGGTGGCCGTGGTTAGCATGTGTAGCACCCGCTCAATACCAGCACTACACTGGTGGCCATGGTTAGCATGAGTAGCACCCGCTCAATACCAGCACTACACTGGTGGCCTTGGTTAGCATGTGTAGCACCCGCTCAATACCAGCACTACACTGGTGGCCTTGGTTAGCATGTGTAGCACCCACTCAATACCAGCACTACACCGTTGAGGACAGACAACCTATAACCAATGTTCCCTTTAAGCTGCCACCTTCATATCCTAGCTAGGACAGAAACCTATAACCAATGTTCCCTTTAAGCTGCCACCTTCATATCCTAGCTAGGACAGACAACCTATAACCAATGTTCCCTTTAAGCTGCCACCTTCATATCCTAGGTAGGACAGACAACCTATAACCAATGTTCCCTTTAAGCTGCCACCTTCATATCCTAGCTAGGACAGACAACCTATAACCAATGTTCCCTTTAAGCTGCCACCTTCATATCCTAGCTAGGACAGACAACCTATAACCAATGTTCCCTTTAAGCTGCCACCTTCATATCCTAGCTAGGACAGACAACCTATAACCAATGTTCCCTTTAAGCTGCCACCTTCATATCCTAGCTAGGACAGACAACCTATAACCAATGTTCCCTTTAAGCTGCCACCTTCATATCCTAGCTAGGACAGACAACCTATAACCAATGTTCCCTTTAAGCTGCCACCTTCATATCCTAGCTAGGACAGACAACCTATAACCAATGTTCCCTTTAAGCTGCCACCTTCATATCCTAGCTAGGACAGACAACCTATAACCAATGTTCCCTTTAAGCTGCCACCTTCATATCCTAGCTAGGACAGACAACCTATAACCAATGTTCCCTTTAAGCTGCCACCTTCATATCCTAGCTAGGACAGACAACCTATAACCAATGTTCCCTTTAAGCTGCCACCTTCATATCCTAGCTAGGACAGACAACCTATAACCAATGTTCCCTTTAAGCTGCCACCTTCATATCCAAGCTTTCTTACCCTTGGTGGACTGCTGGTTAGGGTTTGCATAGTTCCTGCAGCCCCCTGTATTTCCAGGATGTCCGTGGGATGGCTGCATCGTGTAGACCGGCGTATCATTATTACACACAAGCCATGTCCGCGCTGTCATAACGCTGGCATGGCACACTTTCACCCCCACGGTCTGTTAGAGGCGGCAGCGTACAAGCATTCAATGACCGGGAGATCGTCGACTATTTACATTATTGATTATGTTGATGATGGCGTGAGCTGCGCGGAAACTGGACGATATATGATACACGATTGGTGATTAAACGAAGAAAACAAGAGTCGGGCCGGAGACAGCAGTGGTTCTTGAACTGCCAACACGTTTCCTTAACAGACCGGCAATATAATTGTTCACATTCTCGTGACATTAGAAAATATTTGATATTTATATCTCTGATTTTATATCTAATAATGTTTTTATCTTGTATATTTATTTGCTTTTACTTGAAAACAACAACTTCAACTGAAGGTGGTCGAAATGCGAAAAGTGGCAAAGTTCTCCTAAAGTGAGACGGTGCCTCAGCCCCACATCCACCGCACCGGAAACTTACAGCCCCACTTCCAGCCCCAATCCCACCTCACCGGACACTTTCAGCTCCTTCCACCTCACCGGACACTTATAGCCCCACTCCCACCTCACCGGACACTTTCAGCCCCACTCCCACCTCACTGGACACTTATAGCCCCACTCCCACCTCACCGGACACTTTCAGCCCCACTCCCACCTCACCGGACACTTATAGCCCCACTCCCACCTCACCGGACACTTTCAGCCCCACTCCCACCTCACCGGACACTTATAGCCCCACTCCCACCTCACCGGACACTTTCAGCCCCACTCCCACCTCACCGGACACTTTTAGCCCCACTCCCACCTCACCGGACACTTTCAGCCCCACTCCCACCTCACCGGACACTTTCAGCCCCACTCCCACTCCCACCTCACCGGACACTTATAGCCCCACTCCCACCTCACCGGGCACTTTCAGCCCCACTCCCACCTCACCGGACACTTTCAGCCCCACTCCCACCTCACCGGACACTCTCAGCCCCACTCCCACCTCACCTGACACGTTTGTTTTTGCTAAGTGGAATGGCAGAAGAGAGTTCTCGGTACTGGCGTCCAGAATATTGAATTTCAATTCTCAGGTTATTCATTCCTCCAGATTGAAGATTGGATTTGTTAGAATCGACTGTCAAATAAAGGAAATTTATTGCAGTCAAAGACAAATGCAAAAAATTTATACATTCTGTGAGATTGAATTATACCACACTTCCTTAATCTCAGTTTGTTTCAAATAATAGACGATTTCTTTCGTTAAGGGAAACACTTATACACAGCGGTGTCCAAACTTTTTGGAAAGAGTAAGAGGGCCATATTCCATTTAGTAAACATATGAGTGGGCCGGATCAAGATAATAAACAAATATTTTGAGACTGACTTAGTCTCTCAATTATCTGATTTTTGTTGTGGCTTTTTGTTGTTTGTCATTTTTACGAGTAATAGTTTCAGAGGGTAAAGTGGGACGATGCTATCTCGATTTTTGAGACTTTATAATTCTTATTCCATCATTAGAACGTATTCCATCATTAGAACTTATTCCATCATTAGAACTTATTCCATCATTAGAACTTATTCCATCATTAGAACTTATTCCATCATTAGAACTTATTCCATCATTAGAACTTATTCCATCATTAGAACTTATTCCATCATTAGAACTTATTCCATCATTAGAACTTATTCCATCATTAGAACTTATTCCATCATTAGAACTTATTCCATCATTAGAACTTATTCCATCATTAGAACTTATTCCATCATTAGAACTTATTCCATCATTAGAACTTATTCCATCATTAGAACTTATTCCATCATTAGAACTTATTCCATCATTAGAAAATAATAAAATTGGATGAATAAGGGCCAAATAATATAATAAAAATGCTATTTTATATTACGTGCCTAAATTATTAAGTTAATAAGTAAAATGTGTTAAAACGTAATTAGAATTGACATATTGTTTTAAAGAATTATGATGTTAAAAACTGTCATAAAATTTTAAGCACACCGACGCCACATTCATTTCATTTTCCGATTTGACAAAAATAATCAATACTACGTCACAGATTTTGTCATAAAATTTCGTCGTCATAACTTAATAAGCTTTTTAAAATCAATATTTGTGTTGAGGAACAAAAGACGTCATCGATTTTTTAAATATAAATTTTCGTCATAACAGAAAAAAATCCACGAGTCAATTAATTATTTAAGATGAGGTCATGGGCCAGTTGAAATTTTAACGCGGACCGTATTTTGCCAGCGGGCCGGACTTTGGACACCTCTTCTTTAAAACCTTAGGGGTTGTGTTTGCTGAGTGTTGAGTTGAATCTCTCTAATGAGTCTTGGAGGAGACCAGTCGAGAGCTGATGTACAGTGATCCCTCGCTACTTCGCGATGTATAGGAAATATAGTAGTAGTATTAGAAGAAGTGACCCAGGAAATATAGTAGTCAGGGGCGGATTAAGACTGCACGGGGCCCCTGGCTGCAATTCAAACTGGGGCCCTATCCAACCAGTGTACCTTTAGATAAAATGATTGCTAGCAGCTAATATAAGACTGTAACTTGTAAATATTCATCCAAAATGATTATTCGTGAAAAAACCGAACACGAAGAAATAACTTTTTGCCGGTATCCTAAAATTGAGTGTAAAAGACAAATTATAAAATTAAAAAACAAATGAAAGAAACAATTTCATACCCCACACGGGGATCGATCCCGCCTCCGCTTGAACCACAAGCCTTAATATTTCTCATTCGGCCACGAGAGCTCAACTGGGGTTATCAATTTAAAATATATATATATAATATTCTTTAATAATTTCTGTTATTGAGCCTATCAAATTAGGTTTTAGACTGCTAAGTACTATCGTTTCGGAATAGAGATCATTTTAATAGATTATATTTTATTAATTTATCATATTTTCAGCAATTCATGTATACATTTGTCCACATTTATCATAAAATATGCTAAGTTTGGGGGCCCCTAAATCATCGGGGGCCCCTGGCCTTTAGCTCGTTCAGCCCCCCCCCTAATCCGCCATAGGTAAGAGTAGTAGTATTAGAAGAGGTGATACAGAAAATATAGTAGTGGTATTAGAAGAGGTAAAACAGGAAATATAGTAGTAGTAGTATTATAGAAGAGGTAAAACAGGAAATATAGTAGTAGTAGTATTAGAAGAGGTGAAACAGGAAATATAGTAGTACATGTAGTATTAGAAGAGGTGAGACAGGAAATATAGTAGTAGTATTAGAAGAGGTAAAACAGGAAATATAGTAGTGGTATTAGAAGAGGTAAAACAGGAAATATAGTAGTAGTAGTATTAGAAGAGGTAAAACAGGAAATATAGTTGTAGTATTAGAAGAGGTAAAACAGGAAATAGAGTAGTAGTATTAGAAGAGGTGAAACAGGAAATGACACCGCCGCCTGAAGAGGCGTAAAATACAGTCAACGGCCGCGCAGTAAAGTCATCATCACCTTCATCGTCATCATTTACTGCCCCGCATATTCATCACCATTATCACGTCATAGATGGCTACGTGTACGTCACTATACAGTAACTGTAACTTATCTACCGATAACACATTGTTTAACAGCTGGTGTCCTTACTTCGCGGAAATTCAGTTTTCGCGGTCGGCCTTGGAACTTATCTCCCGCGATAATCGACGGATTACTGTATCGATTACTTCAGGAAGCGGATGTAGCCGATTACTATTTGTAATCGATGAAATTGAATGTTCAGAACAACATGGCAGGTAGACAAACCTCGGCCAGCGGTCGTTACACTGGACGCTGTCCAGCAATATGGCGACATCGAGGTCAACATATGGTTATGAGGAAATGTCCGCTGTGCCATTAGGGCGCGTGGAGAGCCCACCCACACGGCGGCGTGGTATCTAGTGTGGCTGGCTGCCGTCTGGTGCCGTAATGACCCACTTTGTACTCATTAAAGTTGATTACCACACCTCTGCAGTCGGTCCCTCGGTAGTGGAATTAGCAGGCACGCGCCGGGCGACTGTCGGGTGTGCAGTCCACTCTACTGTCTTATTGCTTTGCAGGGAAACGATGGTGTCTGTCGCCTAGAGCACACACGTTTGTTTGGTGACTCGTGATCCTAAGTGTTCGTTACATGCTCTTGTATATTATTTACACCAATTCCAGATTGACTTTCTTGTTATTGTAAACATACGCGTATCTGATAGGCTTTGTATTCTGTGAGAGCCATTAAATCAGTGATTCTCAGCACCAAACGGTTCATTGAATGCCAACCAGGGATTCCGCCGGTGGCCAGTTAAAAGTCTCAAAATGACGTCCAAAATCCTCGGGACGCTATCCGTTATCTGGAACTAAGGCTCTGTGCGCCAAAAAGTTGTCGTTTTTTTATACTGAATTACTCAGTCCGTTTTTATTAATTTTATGCAATATTATTGTTTAGAGATTTAGAACTTAGCGTTTGATGGAAATATTCGCTTCTGAAAACTGATGTTAACGGGCTACAATATTAATAGTTAAGGCACTGAGTTTGTATAAGCGATTGGGCTGCAAGTACAGCGTTAGATTGGTTTCCTTAAAAACGAAGTATATTGAAACGATTTTTCTGTTTATTTAGAATATAGCAAACCCTTGTCATATCATGTAGATCCACCAGAAATCTTTTAATAAGTTTAAAAAAACAACTACACTTTTTACAAATATAGAAAACAATGGAATATAACAAAATATAGAAAAATGCTGGATTAAAAAAATAAAGAAGAAAAAAACAACAACTCGGAATGTAAGTAATATTATAAAGGAGTAAGGAATTATTGTTGCTACAAAAGCGTTTGACGTACGTTGGAGTGCTCAACAATGTCCCCGCTAAGGTAAGTTGGTCCGTGTGCAAATTAAAAAAAAATCGTGTGGGTAGTCGCACAGCATCCATCATAATTTGTGATATATTTTACAAAATTTGCAGCTCGGTAATTCTTACCTATTTCTAAACTATTGCGCTGGGTCGGTCAGATATCTGCGCCGCCGCGCAGCTTAAAAGGACGATTGGTGCTCAACAGATTTTGCTATTTCATGTCAGGACTAAAAGATACCATTTAGCCATCCCTTTAAAGACATGAAAGCAATCTAAATAAATCCTTACAAATTTATAGAAACCCATTAGCAACTTGCATCACATTCGGTATTTGAGGAGCAATTTTCCCTAGAAAGAACCGTTACCCAGTCATGCTTTTTGTTAAAGGTCATGACTGATTTCGAACATAGTGACGCCATTGCCACTCACGTGACCTTTACCAAAGCAGTGGGTTGTCACGTGATAAAGTAAAGAAAAAAATAAGAATGTCATCACAACAGATTTGGGGAAAACTCCAAAAAAAAGAAGAAAAAAGGGCAACAATTTCTACACAGTGAATAATGAGATACGTGCTGTGTGAAACTATTTAATGTGATACGTGCTATGTGTGAAACAAATTAATGTGATACGTGCTATGTGTGAAACTATTAATGTGATACGTCCTATGTGTGAAACTATTTAATGTGATACGTGTTATGTGTGAAACTATTTAATGTGATACGTGTTATGTTTTAAACTATTTAATGTGATACGTCCTATGTGTGAAACTATTTAATGTGATACGTGTTATGTGTGAAACTATTTAATGTGATACGTGTTATGTTTTAAACTATTTAATGTGATACGTCCTATGTGTGAAACTATTTAATGTGATACGTCCTATGTGTGAAACTATTAATGTGATACGTCCTATGTGTGAAACTATTTAATGTGATACGTGTTATGTGTGAAACTATTTAATGTGATACGTGTTATGTTTTAAACTATCTAATCTGATACATGCTATGTTTTAAACTAATTAATGTGATACGTGTTATGTTTTAAACTATTTAATGTGATACGTGTTATGTGTGAAACTATTTAATGTGATACGTGTTATGTTTTAAACTATCTAATCTGATACATGCTATGTGTGAAACTAATTAATGTTAGGTATTAAACTGTTTCCGGGTATGACCTCCTTCGAAAAAAATCAAGCATTTCATTACTTTTCTCCAAAAAGTCTGCCTCATCACTGCAGAGTCTTTTAAGTCTCAATAGTTGCGAAAATGAAATAACGTTCTTACAAGATTGAGGATGGGACGATGTGAACATAAGGAAACTATGGCTGTCTGTAGCCTTGTAAAATATTGATATTTTGTTACCTAACTGTAGAATCTTTTTCCCGTTGTGGTTTTAACTGTAACTTTAGATACTTCCTCCTTTTCCCTATATCCTGTGTCCTTGTTATTGTTTGTTTTTTGCTTTTCCTTTCATTTTATTTTACATGAATATTTTAAATTATTTTATGATATACCGGTAATATGTTTTAAGAATGTAAATATATGTAAGTGTAAGTACCTATTTTATGTTATTGTACTGATGAAGGCATTAGCCGGAACGTCTATTGTCGTTTTAGTTTAAAATAAAGCTCAAATTTATTGTTTTAATTGCACAATTTGTTTGTGTATTTTGTATACTACTGAAATGGAGCATTGAGGGTATGATAATTAGAGTGTGAGGGACCAGCGGAGATTCGGAGATTATTAAGTTATTAGAGACGAGTAGAGAGTAGAGAGGCATAGGGATGAGTAGAGAGGTAGAGATGAAAAGAGAATGACGTAGACAGACGAGTATAGAGGAAGAGAGTCGTTTAGAGGAGAGAAAAGTCGAGACGGAGAGACGAGTACCGGAGATTTCCGTAATTAGGCCCTGGGCTTCAAAACGGAAAATTGATGTTACATGATTGACATTTTTGTACCAAATAAAGGCCCATGGGCGTTTATATGGAAATTCTATCTATGGCATCCTTCCATCCTCATAGGATGATGGCGTTTCCTCCTGCTCCTCTACCCCCCTTCCCCTTTCTCCTGGCCCTTTTCTCCTCGCTCCTGGCTGTAAGGGAAGCTTCTGCGACTTGAATGCCCTCGCGTACTTTTGCCCGCAAGGAGGTGCGCTCCTCAGCAATGGTCTCCCACGTTTTATGGTCAATCTGCTCCAGAGTCATGTCTTTCTTGCAGACATCCTTGAAGCGCAAGCAGGGGCGTCCTCTCTTCCGCATACCAGTTGCCAGCTCGCCGTAAAGAAGCGTTCTTGGAATGCGCTCCGAGCTCATCCTGCGGACATGTCCCAACCACCGCAGGCGCCCCTCACTCAGGATTGAGTGCATGCTCAGCATATGACTGCTTCTGACTACCTCGACATTCGTGATCTTGGTCTTGATATGGAAAATACAAATCAGTTAAACTACATATTAACTGAGTTACTGACATGTAATTTCTTTGTATATTTGTTTTAGTTTTCCAGCCAACATCTTTTCTAAGTTGAATATATGTTATAAAAAAATTAAAATGTATTGTACATTGTAATAAAGATCAATCATAAGTAAGGTGAAAGGATCATTCTTTAAAGATAATTTTTGTTTCATATTAATTAGATTACCCATAGATTTAAATGTAATCATTCATCCAAGAATATTCTTGAGAAAAGAAATACTGGTAAATACCGATAAATAAAAATACAGATAACACAGTTATGATAACTTACTTGAAAATTTGGCAGTTTGGAAATATTGACAAAGTACAAACAATGTTTTTAATAAAAGTCATTATCTGTAAGATCTTTAAACGGGTTTAATAAGTTTTAAAACCAATATAAGCCCATGGACCGGTATACGGAAAGACTTTCATTATACAAGCCCATGGGCTTATGCTCGGGTGGGCCTATTTACAGAAGTCTCCGGTAGATAGAGACGATAGAGATGGAATAGAGGAGTAGTGAGCGTGACATGAGTAGAGGGGGACAGAAAAAAATTCGAAAGGGGCAGATGGGAAGAGAGGGACGGAGTTAAGAGGGAAAGAGACTATCACTATTATGTCTATCACTATTATGTCTATCACTTGCGGGTAATTTCTGTAAAGGATGTAATAGACCCGCAAGTGATAGTCTCTTTCCCTCTTAATATAAATATAAAAATCTAAATATATATATATATTTGGAAGTGGGAGAGTTAGAATGCCGTCTGGTGCTTATTTCAGTATCTCTACCCTAAGATGAAGGAGTAGTATGTACACTTTTCTTGCAGTGGGAAAGTTAGAATGCCTTCTTTCAGTTCAGTGTTTCATCCCTATACAAGTTCACTAAAGAAATACTGAACATATCTTGTGTTTATTACTATTACATTCCTGGTGCTAGATGGAATCTTTATCATTGCATGCATTTTTAAAGTTCTCAAAGGAATATGCGCAATGTAATACCGATATGATTTATATTCAATGGGATCGGTAAAATAATCTTATCTTATCATCCTCAACCCATTGTTATCGTTATCCCCCCCCCCGCCACACATTCCCCAGGAACTGCTGTTGACAAGCGTACTCTATTAGGCGTTTCCTGGTATTGAAATGTAAAACACACACACTCAATTCTATAACCAAACATTGGATATCAGAGCTGGGCAGTTGGACGTAAGAGAACCAAACATTGGATATCAGAGCTGGTCAGTTGGACGTAAGAGAACCAAACATTGGATATCAGAGCTGGGCAGTTGGACGTAAGAGAACCAAACATTGGATATCAGAGCTGGTCAGTTGGACGTAAGAGAATAACCAAACATTGGATATCAGAGCTGGGCAGTTGGACGTAAGAGAATAACCAAACATTGGATATCAGAGCTGGGCAGTTGGACGTAAGAGAACGGTGTCTAATGGCTAATGGCATTGTTGATTTAGATATAAAATGGGTTGGACTGCAATCAGGCGAGGTAGAAACTAGAAATAATATACTTTTTTCCGTCTATTTTTTTCCCGCTGATGGTTTTTACGAATACGTTCATTTTTGTGTGGCTTTTTTTCCAGGTTTATTTATATACCCTATTCAATAATCATTTTTTCATTTATGATTTAAAGGGATTCTATTTGGTTTATTATAAGGGGTGAAATGTATGCATGGATTATTGTATAATTTGTATTGTATACTATTCTCTCCTTCTACGTGTTATAAATGATTGGGGGTGGGGCTCTGATTACCTGGTCTGAACATTGATCCTCCATTATAAATGAACTAAGTTTATTGTTGACTATGTTCAATGATCCTCTCATTACCTGGTCTGAACATTGATCCTCCATTATAAATGAACTAAGTCTATTGTCGACTATGTTCAATGATCCTCTCATTACCTGGTCTGAACATTGATCCTCCATTATAAATGAACTAAGTCTATTGTCGACTATGTTCAATGATCCTCTCATTACCTGGGGTGTATCTCGTTTCTGGCCATTTTTCGAGTTTGTAGAGCATGGAAATGACTCATTTCTTTGACGTCGTCCATGTTTGTAGAGCATGGAAATGACTCATTTCTTTGACGTCTTTCATACATTTCAGAAATGCAAATGTGTTGATCTTTCTTGTATTTCAATTTCAACATTTTTAATTATATTTTTGTTTTGTTTCTGATGTGTTTTAACGGCTGTGTTGAAAGGCTTTAACTTTAAATTTTTGAGATCAGTGGTTCTTGAGTTGTGATCTTATGTGGGGCATGAAAGCTGCTGTTCTGACTAATTTTACTTTATGAATTTGTAAATGGATCTGAAATGAGTCCTTGGCTGTCTATATGGACCCAGAGACAAAATTACGACCTTGGCTGTCTATATGGGTCCAGAGACAAAATTACGTCCTTGGCTGTCTAAATGGGCCCAGAGACAAAATTACGTCCGAAAATCCCTGCTTTACTTGTTTTGTTTGGTTAAAAAAAACTATTGAGATTATTCTGTTTTAAATAGACTCCAATCTATGATGATAAAGGTTAAAATTAGATTTTCCGTCTGGCATTCGGGTGTGGAATGGGTTGTCTGAAAATAAATCAGGAAAACCAACACCCTACGAACATAGCTCACTGTAATTAAAATGCAAGACTGGACTCAAACCATTGATAAGCGAATCTTGCAATAATCTTCCGTATGGAAGGAGCATCTGTTATATGTAAGTAAGGTGAATTATAATGTTGACATTCTGTTGTTTCAGATGGACCAGTCTCAAGAACGGGGTGATGACCCGCTTATCTGGCATAGATGACAGTTCTGTGACAGTGTTTGAGATGTCACACCAGCGACTGCGTGTCATGGATCAGACCCTTGTGCTCATCATCCCAGTGGGTTGTTGTAACACGTGACTTGTGATCACACCAACTGACCTTGGAAGATATTCTGTTTGGTTCTTCTTTAGAGAATCGACAGCGTCCCACCAGAAGTATCCCAGAAGTATGCTGGTCAAAAAACATGGCGGTTGGTGGTAACCTAGACGTCAAAGAAGGGGACTTACTGCTTGCCGGGAGTCAAAAAGAAACAAGAGAAATACTGGAGTTATTCTCCCATGACAAGGCATCTAACAAACACTTTTATTGCCTGGAATAATTTAATAAAATTGCTTTAAAAAACCCCACAACATTATTTCAGTCACAAAACTTGCAGTGCTTTCATTTCCTCCAAAAATCCATGTGACCAAACGGACTCCAGCTTTCCATCAATCTGCAAGCCTCAGTGAGGACTCCTCGCAAGTGTGGCCCAGTGGTTAATGTGCCACATACACATATGCTGGTCGTAGACGTGACTGTCACCTCCGTCTAACTCACCATCGCCCCCTTACTCGCTGGAAGAATGTTGATCAAGGAGTACAGGATCTCTCTGCCCATGAGCGTGGAGGAGTACCGCATAGCCCAGCTGTACATGATACAGGTAGGTGGAAGGGAGTCCTGGTTGTCTGGCGTGTGTCTACCACAGTTGTTGATATGATGAAAGTATTGTTGTGAGTGCCCCAGGGATATTGGACTGTGTCCTATCATTGTGTCTTAGCAGAAGTGTGTCCATGCGTTCTTGGGATCATCCAATCATTGCACAGCACGATTAGTTATTTGTCAGTCATTATTGTCGTCAGTAAAGCTTTGCGATGATAAAGTACGTTATTGGAAGTGCTATGTTTATACCAGATATAACTTGACAATGATATAAAGTACATTAGTGGAAGTGCTATGGTTATATCAGATATAATTTGACAATGATATAAAGTACATTAGTGGAAGTGCTATGTTTATACCCGATATAACTTGACAATGATATAAAGTACATTAGTGGAAGTGCTATGTTTATACCAGATATAACTTGACAATGATATAAAGTACATTAGTGGAAGTGCTATGTTTATACCAGATATAATTTGACAATGATATAAAGTACATTAGTGGAAGTGCTATGTTTATACCAGATATAACTTGACAATGATATAAAGTACATGAGTGGAAGTGCTATGGTTATACCAGATATAAATTTAGAGAACTCTAGTACGACAAAAATCAGCGCGCTAAAACTAAAGGAGTTCTTGTACTTGTACTTGTTTCCTTCCTTCAGCCCCTCGGGTCATAGTTTACATTTAAACAAACTGCCATACATCGCAACATCTATCTGGTTGAAACAAACGCCAAACGATAGCTAATAAATTTAGAACAGATTTTAGCGGCAATTTGTAGATAGCAATTCTTTTGTTCAGTTTGAGAATTATTGATTTGAAAAGGTTTTTAATTTAATCTAGAATGATAGTTAATGGGGTTTTCCCGCTTTGTGAATGCTAATGTTAGACTGTTGCGCGGTGCGCATTATATTGACACATTCTTGGTGAGACGTAGCGCGAGGGGATAAGAAAATATGCGATAGTGAGCAATTGATAGCAATTGTTTTGTTAGTTTCAGATTTATTGATTTGATTCAATTTGAAATGACTTTTAATGTATTCTAGAATGATTTCCCTTGAATAAAAAATCGGAAATTCTTTGTTTAAAATTGCATATTACTTATTTTAATAGACGCGATCTATATTTAATTACCGTAAAGTTCAAATGGAATTAATGCCAAATTATGGTTTTTGTGGTACCGGCTAGATATATTTCGCACCGTATTAATGTTCTGTTTGGTCTTGAATTAATGCTTAGTCATTGTTCTCTCCACTTCCGTTTTTTTTCTACTATCGTTATTCTTAACTTCTATGATCATCAGTCTTACATTTAATCATAATTTAAATTAATTTCTTTTACCATTAATCTTATTTTTCTCAACAAAACTTTACTTTAATTTATCATTTCTCGGACGTTTTCTTCTAATTCTCCAGTTATCAAGGAGATAAGATGTTCTTCTAATTCTCCAGTTATCAAGGAGATGATTTTCTTCTAATTCTCCAGTTATCAAGGAGATAAGATGTTCTTCTAATTGTCCAGTTATCAATGAGATAAGATGTTTTTCTTTCTCCCTTGGCCAATAATCGCTGACTGCGGTGTCCCCGCCAGCCGCTTCTGGTGCCTCCAGTCACTGGCCAATCTTGACTGTGATAATCTTGGCCTGGCGATTTGATTGATTTTTTCCCCCCAAAGCTCGGGCGGTGATGAAATTGGGATTAATTTTTTTGTGTGGTAGGATCCCCCCGGGCCAGGATTTGTGAGTGGGGTAGGATCCCAACTGGCCAGTGTATTTTAGGTAGCTTGGGCTGCTAAGTCAATATTATTTAGCGGACGTCTTCTCAAAACGAAATGGTTGTTTGGAGCAGTGCAGTGGTGCACGGTCTGTTGCTGGAACTGTGACGTAGGTAGAGCACGATCTGTTGCCGGAGCTGTGACGTAGAGCAGGGCTGTTGCTGGAGCTGTGACGTAGAGCATGGTCTGTTGCTGGAGCTGTGACGTAGAGCACGGTCTGTTGCTGGAGCAGTGACGTAGAGCATGGTCTGTTGCTGGAGCTGTGACGTAGGTAGAACACTGTCTGTTGCTGGGGCTGTGGCATCTTCTTGTTGCATATTCAAAGTAGATTGAATATTATTGCACTGGTCATGATCATCGCCACGACTTGTACCGGCCATGTTTGCACGTACATCGCGTCCAGAGATTTAGAACCTAATTATACACGACATAGGTTTGTTACATGTTACGGAACAGGTAAAAACTTAAGGTGCCGTCTAATTTAAAAGAAAAAAATGTTTCTCGAAAGATAATTTATCTGCCCAGGTTTCACCAGCCAAGACGCGGGAATATCGTGTTTTTTGCTTCAAAGAAGTGGAATAAAGCAGATATTGTAACACTCGACTGTCTAGTTGAATAAATTAAAGAGATGTATCTCTAATGAGGTTTATCAGCTTGTATGTGCTCACTGAGCCAGGCGTATTACCTTTGCCACCAAATTTATTCATAAATTCCTGTATTCGCTGATCAAATGGCCGGCTCATCCTGTCTCTTTTATTTTTATTGCCTTCCAGATTTTAGTTCACGCCATAATTGCTTTCATCTCCCATCTCACCGGTAGACGCCCTACACGTTAATAAGCCCAACACCGTTGTAACAGTACCACGCCTGAACATCACATCAAACAGATTACCACGCCGATGTAACGCTAGATCTGCTTTGTTTATTGGCAACATGTTTATTATCGCCTTTATCATTGGGGTATATGATGATTTAAATATATCGTTGCTCATTATCGGCCTTCATCATTGGGATCTATGATGTTTTAAATATATTGTTGTTACGTCACATTTCCCAAAACTTTCCACCACCACTTTTCCCATCATCATTCCCCGTCGCCTTTTCCAGCACCCTGAACACCAACTTACACCAGCACCTTGACCATCAGCTTACCTCAGCACCCTTGAACACCAACTTACATCAGCACCTTGACCATCAGCTTACCTCAGCACCCTGAACACCAGCTTACATCAGCACCTTGACCACCAGGTTACCTCAACACTTTGAACACCAGCTAACATCAGCATCCTGGCCATCAGCTAACTTCAGGACCATAACCGACAGCTAACCTCAGAACTTTGACCAACAGATTCCTTAGAACTTTACCCAATTTGCAGGAAGTCATTCTAATACTTGTGAAGTGGTCTGTTGCTGCAGCTTTGGAATTGAGCACGGTCTGTTTTTTTCTTGTTGCATATTCAAAGTACGTTGAAGATTATTGCACTTGTCATTATGGCACTTGTGGAGGCGGCCTAGAGATTTTCAACTCAGTTATACGCGCCATATGTTGCTTGGAAAAACGGCCAATAACAATTTCTAACTGATTTGGTCCATTTGACACCCCCCCCCATCCCCCGCTCCATTTTTTCCCCAACTCACGCAATAAGAAATAGGGTAGAGTCTATTGTAAGGTTGAGCCTAAGCTCTCGAAACTATGGTCAATGGAAAATCTTATCAAGCGGTCACATCCATAAAGCGCTTCAATACCATTCATTAGAGGTCAGCTATCCATAGAATTTGGCTTAGCCTCGTGCTGTGACAACCACTACTGGTATTTTGATATACTACCAATTTATGTATACCCTTTTAAATACATCTTAGCCCCGCTTAGAATCACTGGTTCTCGGGCTGTAAATGAAGGAATTCTTACTTTCAGAGATCCTTAAACTACTTCAAGTCTGTGCTTCTGAACGTCTCAGCGTGGCGTTTGGTCTCACGAGTTGGGGATTCTCGAAGCTTCTCGTTGACAGACTGTCCAAAATTAGACACAGTGGCCGTGTTAAATTTATCGATTGTTGTTGGCTTTCGATCATTGAAAAAATAATTTGCCCATCAGTAGGCCGTTGCCGAACGGAAGTTGGAATATCCCTGGCGTAAGTGATCCCATCCACGGAGTCCATCTCTTAGCTGGTAAGCGCAGGCCCACACCTCCTCCCCCTCATTGCTCCCCCCCTACTCTTCGAGGTTCTACTTTTAACCGTCACACGTACCCCAGAATAAGGACAACGCTACTGTGACCCTTGAGTGCGCTAGTTTCGTGGGTAAGAATGTGTGTGTTGGAATAGATGCTCGAGTTACCCTCGCGCGGTAAATTTCGCCAGCCAGCTTGCTCGCCAATCGATGGCCGCTATTTAAAAAGGCACGCGGTTTTAAGACGACTGATTAAACCTCGGCTTGGAAACAAGATGGAGGAGAGGTGAACAAAAAAAACAGGTTTTAAAAAATTATTAAAATATTGATTTCTTTGTATCTGTCTAGGACTCGACAGTCAGTTTGTTAGTAAATGTATGATTTCCTTTTGTCAGTTTGTTAGTAAATGTATGATTTCGTTTTGTCAGTTTGTTAGTAAATGTATGATTTAGTTTTGTCAGTTTGTTATTAAATGTATTGATTTCGTTTTTTGTCAGTTTGTTAGTAAATGTATTATTTCGTTTTGTCAGTTTGTTAGTAAATGTATGATTTCGTTTTGTCACTTTGTTGGTAAATGTATGATTTCCTCTTATAAGTTTGTTAGTAAATGTATGATTTCCTCGTATCAGTTTCTTAGTAAATGTATGATTTCCTTGTTTCTATCTGAGACATAATAATCAGTTTGTTAGTAAATGTGTGATGTATAATTTTCATGTCTCTGGATGGGACGAGAGCGTTAGTTTTATTATTATTAAATGTATGATTTCCTTGTATACTTCTGGACCATGTGAATCAATTTGTTAATACATGTATGACTTATGATTTCCTTGTGTACTTCTGGGCCATGTGAATCAATTTGTTAATACATGTATGACTTATGATTTCCTTGTGTCTGGTGCATGAAAATCTATTTGTCAGTAAATGTATGGGATCCAAATAATATATTAAATATTATCATTTGACTGTTGTAGTGTCTGCGTCCACTGCACGAGTTTTAGAACATTTTAAAATTGGCATACATTCATTAAAATCCAGGCAAGTTGTAGAAAATTATGTTTGACACTTTGAATCATCATTAGTGAAATGCGATGCCTTTAATAAACTCAGTATTGAGCCATAATTAATCCCACTTTTCAAAGATTAGAGCCGTGAATTCTGGTTAATCTTTGCAGCGAGCACAGTAGCCGTGACTGCAGATGCATGCATTATACAAACTGATTTCAGCCTAGGAGATATTTCTTGATAAAGTCGTGATTGCTGTTTTTCCAAGATTGTAGGTCGCAGCCCTCGAAACCCAACCGCTAGGCTCTTGGACATTTAAATCAGTTAATGACGTCATCTTATGTTAATGAATTTAAATTTGATCAATAATCTTCAAATCCTGCACTTTTCAAATATCCATTCTGTTATTAAAAAAATCATTATTTCATGATCAAATCATGACTTAATAAGAAAACTTTAAGAGACAAAGAAAGCGTATAATGAAAGCGACGTCTGGCCCCTAAGAGGCTACAGACTGACCATAACATGGCAACTAACAAAACCCTAGCTAGAACTTTCTTATCGGCTACCACTGACCCCAACATGGCTACGTCTGGCCACGAGAAGGCCACACACGACCATAACATGGCTACAACGGACCCCAATATAGTTACAACTGACCCCGACAAGGTTACAACTGACCCCGACAAGGTTACAACTGACCCCGACAAGGTTACAACTGACCCCGACAAGGTTACAAGTGACCCAGACAAGGTTACAACTGACCCCGAAAAGGTTACAACTGACCCAGACAAGGTTACAACTGACACAGACAAGGTTACAACTGACCCAGACAAGGTTACAACTGACCCAGACAAGGTTACAACTGACCCAGACAAGGTTACAACTGACCCAGACAAGGTTACAACTGACCCAAACAAGGTTACAACTGACCCAGACAAGGTTACAACTGACACTAACAAAGTCCCTAGAATCTCATCTTCCCTGTCATCAAATCAAGCCATATAAGCAATTGAGACCTGTCTACCCGTACAACCTTTGACACTCCCACCCTTCAAGCAAACTATTTGATTTCAGAAAGCTAATACATTTCATTACAAAATTATCATTTTAAATATAAACACATATACACATGGAGTGAGCATATTTTGGGGAGGGGTGGGAGTCTGTAGACGTTTCCAAATATCAAAAACTGGCATGAACGGACATGAATGGACGTTAAACTTGTCCTCAATGTTTGTAAGATGTTGTTGGATTGATGTCTTCCCATGAAAGGATTGCTCTGTCTCATGAAAGGATTGCTCTGTCCCATGAAAGGATTGCTCTGTCTCATGAAAGGATTGCTCTGTCCCATGAAAGGATTGCTCTGTCTCATGAAAGGATTGCTCTGTTCAATGAAAGGATTGATCTGTCCCATGAAAGGATTGCTCTGTCCCATGAAAGGATTGCTCTGTCCCATGAAAGGATTGATCTGTCCCATGAAAGGATTGCTCTGTCCCATGAAAGGATGCTCTGTCCCATGAAAGGATTGCTCTGTCCCATGAAAGGATTGCTCTGTCCCATGAAAGGATTGCTCTGTCCCATGAAAGGATTGCTCTGTCCCATGAAAGGATTGCTCTGTCTCATGAAAGGATTGATCTGTCCCATGAAAGGATTGATCGGTCTTCTCCAACTTTGACGCGTGGAGCTGACAAACACCGTACACCGTTGGTGGCGCTGACCAGAGGGAGTTAATCCGGGATTTCCGCTCGTCCCGTCGTTGGTGTTGTGTCTTGAAGTTGAAGAGATCGATGATGGGGTGTGGAGTGACGTGATTGGTAAGGTTCCGATGAGAAGTACTAGGGGTAGGGGGGCAAGGGGAGAAATTTAACATTGTCGTCTAGAGTCCATGCAAACAATGATAAAACAATGGCCCGAAATGTAATTAGGGACAGACATTCGAAGCCAATTGTTTTTAGAATGCACCTTAACATACGAGGGCTCTCTTTCCTCGTAACGCACACAAACACAGTAGCACACACTCGCGTCCAACCACCGTCGAAAGTTGTCCAAGGTAAACATTTTAAAAGCTGTCCAATTGACCAGGGAGAGGCTAATTTCCAACAGGGCGAAGCTAGACATCGTGCCACCTAGGGCATATATTGATTATTCGACCTCCTCTCCGCAACATTTTCCCGAAAATAAATTCTTGTTGTCAAGCGAAGGATGGAAATAATGAAGATTGGCCTATACGCCGACGCACTAATGATCTCTGATATTTTTAACACGAACTGTACCTACAAGGGGGCCATCCATATATTACGTACGCAAGGAGGGGGGTCTTAAATTTTTGGCAGTTTGCGTATGCATGCGTACGGGGCGGGAGGGGGGTCTCGACTGAATGTGTACGTACGCATAACAAATTTAATTTTCATAATGCTAAGCATAGTAACGTAAACCGCCCTGGCTGCAAACGGCATTCGAGATCGACTGAGTCAAGACTGATATGCAATAATGTTTATAATTTATTGCAAACGGAATTGTGAACTTTTAATTACTTGGAAGTAATTAACATTTACACATTACTAAAAATATATCCGTCGGATGTATATTTCTATTTCTTGAAATTAGATGAAGTTTCTCTTTCGCCCACCGGTGCCTTATTAGCCGTTATAAACACACAACGGTACGGCGATTTCACGCACCTAGGGGAAATGAGGGGGGGGGGTCTACATATTTGTGACGATGTGTGACGTGGGGGAGGGGGTGTTAGAGAAATGTGACGTCACATCAAAACTCGCAACTTTAAATAAAAATTCCACTTAAGTATTTGATTTTTTACTTGGTGTTTTACATGATTTCACGCGTGCTACGATATTAGAATGCAGGCCTACACTAAATAAATACTTTTAATGACAAAAACGTGATTTTAAACATGCTCTTTTTCAAATAGAAAATACAGCTTGTATGGGGTGGGGGGGGCCTGCAAAGCTTTGTGACGTCATATTGGAGGGGGTGGTCTGTTTTTGTGACCACGCGTGAGGGAGAGTGAAAAATCTGCCAAAATTGCGTGAGTCATTTATGGACGGAGACGGGGCCGTCCGTAAATGACGTTACGCACCTAGAGGGGGGAGAGGGTCGACCATTTGTGACGAAGGGGAGGGGTAGTTTAAGAAATGTCCCGTCACATCGAAACGCGTAACTTAAAATAAAAGTTGCACTTAATTATTTCATTGTTTACAATTTATTTAATGACGTTTTACACGGGCTTCACGCGTGTTACGATATTAAAATGCATCCTCACACTAAATACATACTTAAACTTAAATGACAAAAAAGCGATTTGAAACATGTTAATTTTCAAATTAAAAAAATGTTTGTTTTTTTGGGAGGAAATAGGCATTTTTGTGACGTAATATTGGAAAAGAGGGGGGGGGGCTAACTTTTAGTGACGACGCGTGATGTGGGGGTGAGGGGGGAGATGAAAATCGGCCATAATCGCGGAACGTCATTAATGGACGGCCCCAAAGCTTTGACACCCCCCCCCCAAATAAAAAAAAATTAAATAAATAAAAAATCGGCATTTTCAAATATGTTAGTGCGCATTTTGATGTGACGTCACATTTCTTAAACACCCCGCTCCCCCTCGTCACAAATGCTTGCCCCTCTTCCCCTTTTTAGCCGTGTGACGTCATTTTTGGACGGCTTCAAAGAGTAAAACCAAGATCTTTTGACTCCGGCTTAAAATTTATTTATTTTTTCAAAAGGGGGGGGGGTCGAGCGAATTTGTACGTACGCATAGGGGGGGGGTCCCGAAAATGTACGGGATGCAACAGGGGGAGGGGGATACAAAAATACGATTTTTTAGCGTACGTAATATATGGATGGCCACAAGCCTGGTGGTAGAGAAGTGTGGGAAAGGGGCTTATGGGGTCCACTAAGGTGAAATATTTGATCATCTACTTCGACAAGGACGAATTTAAAATATATTCAAGCTGACCTTATTTAAACAATAGAGAAAAGCTTTAAACTTGCAGTTTATTCAAAGAATTAAGTTTCGTAATGATTGTTTTAAAAAATATTTATCAAAAGTATTATTAAAAAGTGATAGCTTTAATTATTTAAAAATTGGAAAGGAGTCCATGATTTATATATATTAAGTTGGGTGTTTGATGTACCGGATCTTAATGTCACAAAAACATTCAAGTAGATTGTAGATGTACTGCTTCCTGGATGTTTGGACTGACTTGTGACGCCCAATGTTATTATGATCAGCATTGAAAGGCTGTGAATGTGTTTGTTCAATTCCTTTAAACTGCTTCTATTTTACAACAAATTTGGCAAACATTGTTTGGTATTTGTTTCCACTTTTTGTTTCGTCTTCTTTATTAGACTTCCCTTAATATGACGTCATGAAACTCATATATTAGACTAGCCGTAATATGACGTCATGAAACTCATATATTAGACTAGCGGTAATATGACGTCATGAAACTCATATATTAGACTAGCGGTAATATGACGTCATGAAACTCATATATTAGACTAGCGGTAATATGACGTCATGAAACTCATATATTAGACTAGCCGTAATATGACGTCATGAAACTCATATATTAGACTAGCCGTAATATGACGTCATGAAACTCATATATTAGACTAGCGGTAATATGACGTCATGAAACTCATATATTAGACTAGCGGTAATATGACGTCATGAAACTCATATATTAGACTAGCGGTAATATGACGTCATGAAACTCATATATTAGACTAGCGGTAATATGACGTCATGAAACTCATATATTAGACTAGCGGTAATATGACGTCATGAAACTCATATATTAGACTAGCGGTAATATGACGTCATGAAACTCATTTATTAGACTAGCCGTAATATGACGTCATGAAACTCATATATTAGACTAGCGGTAATATGACGTCATGAAACTCATATATTAGACTAGCCGTAATATGACGTCATGAAACTCATATATTAGACTAGCCGTAATATGACGTCATGAAACTCATATATTAGACTAGCCGTAATATGACGTCATGAAACTCATATATTAGACTAGCCGTAATATGACGTCATGAAACTCATATATTAGACTAGCCGTAATATGACGTCATGAAACTCATATATTAGACTAGCCGTAATATGACGTCATGAAACTCATATATTAGACTAGCCGTAATATGACGTCATGAAACTCATATATTAGACTAGCGGTAATATGACGTCATGAAACTCATATATTAGACTAGCGGTAATATGACGTCATGAAACTCATATATTAGACAAGCGGTAATATGACGTCATGAAACTCATATATTAGACTAGCGGTAATATGACGTCATGAAACTCATATATTAGACTAGCCGTAATATGACGTCATGAAACGCATTTCTGGGGGAGGGGAAGAGGATTTCTTGGATGTGGGACAAGCGTGATATCTAACCTCTATAGACAATCAATACAACTTTGTGACAATCAACACAACTTTGTGACAATCAACACAACTTTGTGACAATCAACACAACTTTGTGACAATCAACACAACTTTGTGACAATCAACACAACTTTGTGACAATCAACACAACTTTGTGACAATCAACACAACTTTGTGACAATCAACACAACTTTGTGACAATCAACACAACTTTGTGACAATCAACACAACTTTGTGACAATCAACACAGCTTTGTGACAACACAGCTTTGGCACAACACAGCTTGTGACAACACAACTTTTTGACAATAAACACAGGTTTGTGACAATAAACACAGGTTTGTGACAACACAGCTTTGTGACAACATAACTTTGTGACTATCAACACAACTTTGTTACAACAAAATTTTGTGACAATCAACACAACGTTGTGTCTCTGTGTTGACAGACAACATCTGTCGTGTTATTCGGACCTTGCACTGCGTCAAGTCTTAATGGCAGTGATGCGTTTACTGATAACATAAGGACAATCAAAACCCTATTTCTCATAAACAAATCCCTGTGATCTCTGAAAAAATGTCATTCAAATTACAATAGGCGTATCGGAAGATTAAAAATTCCATTAAAACTAAACGGTGATGGCAGTTGTGTGCATGAAAGACAATGTCCGATTGCAAAGATCGTCTTTTAAAAGTTCACGCTAGTTAAATTTTATATTATAAAACACAAATATTACAGTGCAAGAAATAAATGTTTCTATCTTGTCTGCTTATGAACGCTGGAAGAATTATGGGAAGATGAAGATGAAATTTTGATTTAAAAGCGACACAGAAAACAATCAATGTGATGATGAAAAAACATTTCCAGAGTGTTCTGTGGCAGTAGGTCCCGGCTCTATAGTAACCTCGTGAATACCTTGATGAGTTGCTGATGTTATTTATCGTCCAGCTAGCTGCCAGTGAAGTCTTGACGGTTAGGCCACGTTGCATTTAGTTTTGTTGAACGCATGTCCCTGAAGTTTATTATGTCATCAGTGCTTTTCACCGACATTGACCGAGTTCTCGTTGTAATCGATTATCGATTATTAATAATTAGTTGACATTTATGAAAGATCGTATTAGATCCTCCCCCCGGTACTCTCGCCAGCCCTGGGCCGCTACACTTGTAATCGATATCGGATATCCATCTTGGTGGTGTGCCCGTGGTACTGATTCACGTAGGACCATTAACAGGTGCACCTACCCACCCTCGTAGATGAAGACTTGTATCAAATATACCAGCGTTGTAGGCAATTTTCCCTTTCAGCGGCGCGGCCGCGCAGATATGTGACAGATGCTGCGCAGCAGTTTAGAATTACCCCACAACACATTTTGTAAAATATTGCTAAAAAAATAGTGCTGAATGTTAGTGTGGTCCCCTAGTTATACCACTGTTTTGAGTACTGGGTGTTAGTGTGGCACCCCTAGTTATACCACTGTTTAGAACAGTGGATGTTAGTGTGGCACCCCTAGTTATACCACCGTTTAGAACAGTGGATGTTAGTGTGGTACCCCTAGTTATACCACTGTTTAGAGCACTGAATGTTAGTGTGGTACCCCTAGTTATACCACTGTTTAGAGCACTGAATGTTAGTGTGGTACCCCTAGTTATACCACTGTTTAGAGCACTGAATGTTAGTGTGGTACCCCTAAATATACCTCTATTTATAGCACTGGGTATTAGTGTGGCACCCCTAGTTATACCACTGTTTATAGCACTGGGTGTTAGTGTGGTACCCCTGGTTATACCACTGTTTATAGCACTGGGTGTTAGTGTGGCACCCCTAGCTATACCACTGTTTAGATCACTGGGTGTTAGTGTGGCACCCCTGGTTATACCACTGTTTATAGCACTGGGTGTTAGTGTGGTACCCCTGGTTATACCACTGTTTATAGCACTGGGTGTTAGTGTGGCACCCCTAGCTATACCACTGTTTAGATCACTGGGTGTTAGTGTGGCACCCCTGGTTATACCACTGTTTATAGCACTGGGTGTTAGTGTGGCACCCCTAGTTATACCACCGTTTAGAACAGTGGATGTTAGTGTGGTACCCCTAGTTATACCACTGTTTAGAGCACTGAATGTTAGTGTGGTACCCCTAGTTATACCACTGTTTAGAGCACTGAATGTTAGTGTGGTACCCCTAGTTATACCTCTATTTATAGCACTGGGTATTAGTGTGGCACCCCTAGTTATACCACTGTTTATAGCACTGGGTGTTAGTGTGGTACCCCTGGTTATACCACTGTTTATAGCACTGGGTGTTAGTGTGGCACCCCACCCCTGGTTATACCACTGTTTATAGCACTGGGTGTTAGTGTGGCACCCCTAGCTATACCACTGTTTAGATCACTGGGTGTTAGTGTGGCACCCCTGGTTATACCACTGTTTATAGCACTGGGTGTTAGTGTGGCACCCCTAGTTATACCACTGTTTAGAGCACTGAATGTTAGTGTGGTACCCCTAGTTATACCACTGTTTAGAGCACTGAATGTTAGTGTGGTACCCCTAGTTATACCACTGTTTAGAGCACTGAATGTTAGTGTGGTACCCCTAGTTATACCACTGTTTAGAGCACTGAATGTTAGTGTGGTACCCCTAGTTATACCACTGTTCAGAGCACTTGGTGTTAGTGTGGTACCCCTAGTTATACCACTGTTTAGAGCACTGGTTGTTAGTGTGGCACCCCTAGTTATACCACTGTTTATAGCACTTGGTGTTAGTGTGGCACCCCTAGTTATACCACTGTTTATAGCACTGGATGTTAGTGTGGCACCCCTAGCTATACCACTGTTTAGATCACTGGGTGTTAGTGTGGCACCCCTGGTTATACCACTGTTTATAGCACTGGGTGTTAGTGTGGCACCCCTAGTTATACCACTGTTTAGAGCACTGAATGTTAGTGTGGTACCCCTAGTTATACCACTGTTTAGAGCACTGAATGTTAGTGTGGTACCCCTAGTTATACCACTGTTTAGAGCACTGAATGTTAGTGTGGTACCCCTAGTTATACCACTGTTTAGAGCACTGAATGTTAGTGTGGTACCCCTAGTTATACCACTGTTCAGAGCACTTGGTGTTAGTGTGGTACCCCTAGTTATACCACTGTTTAGAGCACTGGTTGTTAGTGTGGCACCCCTAGTTATACCACTGTTTATAGCACTTGGTGTTAGTGTGGCACCCCTAGTTATACCACTGTTTATAGCAATGGGTGTTAGTGTGGTACCCCTAGTTATACCACTGTTTAGAGCACTGAATGTTAGTGTGGCACCCCTAGTTATACCACTGTTTATAGCACTGGATGATAGTGTGGCACCCCTAGTTATACCACTGTTTAGAGCACTGGGTGTTAGTGTGGTACCCCTAGTTATACCACTGTTTAGAGCACTGAATGTTAGTGTGGCACCCCTAGTTATACCACTGTTTTGAGTACTGGGTGTTAGTGTGGCACCCCTAGTTATACCACTGTTTAGAGCAGTGGATGTTAGTGTGGCACCCCTAGTTATACCACCGTTTAGAACAGTGGATGTTAGTGTGGCACCCCTAGTTATACCACCGTTTAGAACAGTGGATGTTAGTGTGGTACCCCTAGTTATACCACTGTTTAGAGCACTGAATGTTAGTGTGGTACCCCTAGTTATACCACTGTTCAGAGCACTTGGTGTTAGTGTGGTACCCCTAGTTATACCACTGTTTAGAGCACTGGTTGTTAGTGTGGCACCCCTAGTTATACCACTGTTTATAGCACTTGGTGTTAGTGTGGCACCCCTAGTTATACCACTGTTTATAGCACTTGGTGTTAGTGTGGCACCCCTAGTTATACCACTGTTTATAGCACTTGGTGTTAGTGTGGCACCCCTAGTTATACCACTGTTTATAGCACTTGGTGTTAGTGTGGCACCCCTAGTTATACCACTGTTTATAGCACTTGGTGTTAGTGTGGCACCCCTAGTTATACCACTGTTTAGAGCACTGGTTGTTAGTGTGGCACCCCTAGTTATACCACTGTTTATAGCACTTGGTGTTAGTGTGGCACCCCTAGTTATACCACTGTTTATAGCACTGGGTGTTAGTGTGGTACCCCTAGTTATACCACTGTTTAGAGCACTGAATGTTAGTGTGGCACCCCTAGTTATACCACTGTTTATAGCACTGGATGATAGTGTGGCACCCCTAGTTATACCACTGTTTATAGCACTGGGTGTTAGTGTGGTACCCCTAGTTATACCACTGTTTAGAGCACTGGGTGTTAGTGTGGTACCCCTAGTTATACCACTGTTTAGAGCACTGAATGTTAGTGTGGCACCCCTAGTTATACCACTGTTTATAGCAGTGGGTGTTAGTGTGGTACCCCTAGTTATACCACTGTTTATAGCACTGGGTGTGAGTGTGGTACCCCTGGTTATACCACTGTATATAGCACTGGGTGTTAGTGTGGTACCCCTGGTTATACCACTGTTTATAGCACTGGATGATAGTGTGGCACCCCTAGTTATACCACTGTTTAGATCACTGGGTGTTAGTGTGGCACCCCTGGTTATACCAATGTTTATAGCACTGGATGATAGTGTGGCACCCCTAGTTATACCACTGTTTAGATCACTGGGTGTTAGTGTGGCACCCCTAGTTATACTACTGTTTATAGCACTGGGTGTGAGTGTGGTACCCCTAGTTATACCACTGTTTAGAGCACTGGATGATAGTGTGGCACCCCTAGTTATACCACTGTTTAGAGCACTGAATGTTAGTGTGGCACCCCTAGTTATACCACTGTTTATAGCACTGGGTGTGAGTGTGGTACCCCTAGTTATACCACTGTTTAGAGCACTGAATGTTAGTGTGGTACCCCTAGTTATACCACTGTTCAGAGCACTTGGTGTTAGTGTGGTACCCCTAGTTATACCACTGTTTAGAGCACTGGTTGTTAGTGTGGCACCCCTAGTTATACCACTGTTTATAGCACTTGGTGTTAGTGTGGCACCCCTAGTTATACCACTGTTTATAGCACTTGGTGTTAGTGTGGCACCCCTAGTTATACCACTGTTTATAGCACTTGGTGTTAGTGTGGCACCCCTAGTTATACCACTGTTTATAGCACTTGGTGTTAGTGTGGCACCCCTAGTTATACCACTGTTTATAGCACTTGGTGTTAGTGTGGCACCCCTAGTTATACCACTGTTTAGAGCACTGGTTGTTAGTGTGGCACCCCTAGTTATACCACTGTTTATAGCACTTGGTGTTAGTGTGGCACCCCTAGTTATACCACTGTTTATAGCACTGGGTGTTAGTGTGGTACCCCTAGTTATACCACTGTTTAGAGCACTGAATGTTAGTGTGGCACCCCTAGTTATACCACTGTTTATAGCACTGGATGATAGTGTGGCACCCCTAGTTATACCACTGTTTATAGCACTGGGTGTTAGTGTGGTACCCCTAGTTATACCACTGTTTAGAGCACTGGGTGTTAGTGTGGTACCCCTAGTTATACCACTGTTTAGAGCACTGAATGTTAGTGTGGCACCCCTAGTTATACCACTGTTTATAGCAGTGGGTGTTAGTGTGGTACCCCTAGTTATACCACTGTTTATAGCACTGGGTGTGAGTGTGGTACCCCTGGTTATACCACTGTATATAGCACTGGGTGTTAGTGTGGTACCCCTGGTTATACCACTGTTTATAGCACTGGATGATAGTGTGGCACCCCTAGTTATACCACTGTTTAGATCACTGGGTGTTAGTGTGGCACCCCTGGTTATACCAATGTTTATAGCACTGGATGATAGTGTGGCACCCCTAGTTATACCACTGTTTAGATCACTGGGTGTTAGTGTGGCACCCCTGGTTATACCAATGTTTATAGCACTGGGTGTTAGTGTGGTACCCCTAGTTATACCACTGTTTATAGCACTGGGTGTTAGTGTGGTAAGTGGTACCCCTGGTTATACCAATGTTTATAGCACTGGGTGTTAGTGTGGTACCCCTAGTTATACCACTGTTTATAGCACTGGATGTTAGTGTGGCACCCCTAGTTATACCACTGTTTATAGCACTGGGTGTTAGTGTGGCACCCCTAATTATACCACTGTTTATAGCACTGTGTGTGAGTGTGGTACCCCTATTTATACCACTGTTTATAGCACTGGGTGTTAGTGTGGCACCCCTAATTATACCACTGTTTATAGCACTGGGTGTGAGTGTGGTACCCCTAGTTATACCACTGTTTATAGCACTGGGTGTTAGTGTGGTACCCCTAGTTATACCACTGTTTAGAGCAGTGGGTGTTAGTGTGGCACCCCTAGTTATACCACTGTTTATAGCACTGGGTGTTAGTGTGGCACCCCTAGTTATACCACTGTTTATAGCACTGGGTGTTAGTGTGGCACCCCTAGTTATACCACAGTTTATAGCACTGGGTGTTAGTGTGGTACCCCTAGTTATACCACTGTTTATAGCACTGGGTGTTAGTGTGGCACCCCTAGTTATACCACAGTTTATAGCACTGGGTGTTAGTGTGGTACCCCTAGTTATACCACTGTTTATAGCACTGGGTGTTAGTGTGGCACCCCTAGTTATACCACAGTTTATAGCACTGGGTGTTAGTGTGGTACCCCTAGTTATACCACTGTTTAGAGCACTGGGTGTTAGTGTGGTACCCCTAGTTATACCACTGTTTAGAGCAGTGGATGTTAGTGTGGTACCCCTAGTTATACCACTGTTTATAGCACTGGGTGTTAGTGTGGCACCCCTAGTTATACCACTGTTTAGAGCAGTGGATGTTAGTGTGGCACCCCTAGTTATACCACCGTTTAGAACAGTGGATGTTAGTGTGGTACCCCTAGTTATACCACAGTTTATAGCACTGGGTGTTAGTGTGGTACCCCTAGTTATACCACAGTTTATAGCACTGGGTGTTAGTGTGGCACCCCTAGTTATACCACTGTTTAGAGCAGTGGATGTTAGTGTGGCACCCCTAGTTATACCACTGTTTAGAGCACTGGGTGTTAGTGTGGTACCCCTAGTTATACCACTGTTTATAGCACTGGTTGTTAGTGTGGTACCCCTAGTTATACCACTGTTTATAGCACTGGGTGTGAGTGTGGTACCCCTGGTTATACCACTGTATATAGCACTGGGTGTTAGTGTGGTACCCCTGGTTATACCACTGTTTATAGCACTGGATGATAGTGTGGCACCCCTAGTTATACCACTGTTTAGATCACTGGGTGTTAGTGTGGCACCCCTGGTTATACCAATGTTTATAGCACTGGATGATAGTGTGGCACCCCTAGTTATACCACTGTTTAGATCACTGGGTGTTAGTTTGGCACCCCTGGTTATACCAATGTTTATAGCACTGGGTGTTAGTGTGGTACCCCTAGTTATACCACTGTTTATAGCACTGGGTGTTAGTGTGGTAAGTGGTACCCCTGGTTATACCAATGTTTATAGCACTGGGTGTTAGTGTGGTACCCCTAGTTATACCACTGTTTATAGCACTGGATGTTAGTGTGGCACCCCTAGTTATACCACTGTTTATAGCACTGGGTGTTAGTGTGGCACCCCTAATTATACCACTGTTTATAGCACTGTGTGTGAGTGTGGTACCCCTATTTATACCACTGTTTATAGCACTGGGTGTTAGTGTGGCACCCCTAATTATACCACTGTTTATAGCACTGGGTGTGAGTGTGGTACCCCTAGTTATACCACTGTTTATAGCACTGGGTGTTAGTGTGGTACCCCTAGTTATACCACTGTTTAGAGCAGTGGATGTTAGTGTGGCACCCCTAGTTATACCACTGTTTATAGCACTGGGTGTTAGTGTGGCACCCCTAGTTATACCACAGTTTATAGCACTGGGTGTTAGTGTGGTACCCCTAGTTATACCACTGTTTAGAGCACTGGGTGTTAGTGTGGCACCCCTAGTTATACCACAGTTTATAGCACTGGGTGTTAGTGTGGTACCCCTAGTTATACCACTGTTTAGAGCACTGGGTGTTAGTGTGGTACCCCTAGTTATACCACTGTTTAGAGCAGTGGATGTTAGTGTGGTACCCCTAGTTATACCAATGTTTATAGCACTGGGTGTTAGTGTGGTACCCCTAGTTATACCACTGTTTATAGCACTGGATGTTAGTGTGGCACCCCTAGTTATACCACTGTTTATAGCACTGGGTGTTAGTGTGGCACCCCTAGTTATACCACAGTTTATAGCACTGGGTGTTAGTGTGGTACCCCTAGTTATACCACTGTTTATAGCACTGGGTGTTAGTGTGGCACCCCTAGTTATACCACAGTTTATAGCACTGGGTGTTAGTGTGGTACCCCTAGTTATACCACTGTTTAGAGCACTGGGTGTTAGTGTGGTACCCCTAGTTATACCACTGTTTAGAGCAGTGGATGTTAGTGTGGTACCCCTAGTTATACCACTGTTTATAGCAGTGGGTGTTAGTGTGGCACCCCTAGTTATACCACTGTTTAGAGCACTGGGTGTTAGTGTGGTACCCCTAGTTATACCACTGTTTAGAGCAGTGGATGTTAGTGTGGTACCCCTAGTTATACCACTGTTTATAGCACTGGGTGTTAGTGTGGCACCCCTAGTTATACCACTGTTTAGAGCAGTGGATGTTAGTGTGGTACCCCTAGTTATACCACTGTTTATAGCACTGGGTGTTAGTGTGGCACCCCTAGTTATACCACAGTTTATAGCACTGGGTGTTAGTGTGGCACCCCTAGTTATACCACTGTTTATAGCACTGGATGTTAGTGTGTTGAATCTCATACTGGTGTATGATGTTAGTGAATCTCATACTGGTGTACGATGTTAGTGAATCTCATACTGGTGTACGATGTTAGTGAATCTCATACTGGTGTATGATGTTAGTGAATCTCATACTGGTGTACGATGTTAGTGAATCTCATACTGGTGTACGAACTTTTGTTCCTCGACATTTAAAAAGAAAGTTATTGATTGGATTTAATATATTTTACTAGAAATGTTTTAGGCCGCACGAAACTTACAGTAAACATTGTTGAAACTGTTATATACATGTAATATAATAACTGTTAACATCGTAATGATGTTCTGTGTATTCAGCTTTGGTCGTGATGTTGATCCAACATGGTATTGTATAATAAGTTATTAAATTCAGTTTGTTATTGAATATTCGGTTGAATTTTATCAATTTTTTCCTTTAAATCGCAAGCAATTTGTTTTCTCTCGTGTTAAAGATTATTTTCGATAAATAAATACAAATATTTTGTACTTACAAGGAACTTAAACGTAACCATTGTCAATGATCGGTGTTTTGTACTTTACAGGGAACTTAAACGTAACCATTGTCAATGATCAATGTTTTGTACTTTACATTGAGCTTAAACGTAAACATTGTCAATGATCAATGTTTTGTACTTTACATTGAGCTTAAACGTAAACATTGTCAATGATCAATGTTTTGTACTTTACATTGAGCTTAAACGTAAACATTGTCAATGATCAATGTTTTGTACTTTACATTGAGCTTAAACGTAAACATTGTCAATGATCGGTGTTTTGTACTTTACAGGGAACTTAAACGTAACCATTGTCAATGATCAATGTTTTGTACTTTACATTGAGCTTAAACGTAAACATTGTCAATGATCAATGTTTTGTACTTTACATTGAGCTTAAACGTAAACATTGTCAATGATCAATGTTTTGTACTTTACATTGAGCTTAAACGTAAACATTGTCAATGATCAATGTTTTGTACTTTACATTGAGCTTAAACGTAAACATTGTCAATGATCAATGTTTTGTACTTTACATTGAGCTTAAACGTAAACATTGTCAATGATCAATGTTTTGTACTTTACATTGAGCTTAAACGTAAACATTGTCAATGATCAATGTTTTGTACTTTACATTGAGCTTAAACGTAAACATTGTCAATGATCAATGTTTTGTACTTTACATTGAGCTTAAACGTAAACATTGTCAATGATCAATGTTTTGTACTTTACATTGAGCTTAAACGTAAACATTGTCAATGATCAATGTTTTGTACTTCACATTGAGCTTAAACGTAAACATTGTCAATGATCGGTTTCACGTTAACACCTTGGAAACATTGAACGTGAGAAAGTCATTTATCTTCTTTAAGGCGTGGTACAACAATAAACAGTGGTTATTGGTTGTCGAGATGAACAGACCGTGCTTCTTAAATATTTCTTTACATAAATAACATCACGTTATAGATCTTTTGTTTTAAATATGTGTTTACATTTAGCTGTATGCAAAAGTCTACACCTTCAAATATCTAGGGGCCATAATATCTGACGAAGGCTCAAAGCCAGAAATTCTTGCCAGTCTAGCCCAAACAATGGCAGCATTGAGTAAATTAAAGCACATCTGGCAAAGTAAGAAGCTCTCCCTGAGAACAAAGATCTGGCGAATGCGCTCTCTGGCGATGTCGGTCTTTTTGTATGGTTGTGAGGCTTGGACGCTCACTGCAGACCTCAAAAGAAGAATCAATGCGCTGGAGATGAGATGTTTCAGAAAGATATTGCACATCTCCTACACAGCGCACATCACAAACGAAGCGGTCCGCAACACAATAAGTACTGCCCCTACGAGGACCTACTCACATCAATTAAGAAGAGGAAATTACGATGGTACGGACACGTGACAAGAACTGGAGGTCTCGCAAAAACTATATTGCAAGGCACAGTCCAGGGAGGAAGGAAAAGAGGCAGACAAAAGAAGAGATGGGAGGACGATATCAAAGAGTGGACCGGCCTGTCATTCAGTGACTCTCAAAGGGCAGCACAGGACCGGGACAAATGGCGTGTGTTAGTGAGCAGCTCACGATGGTGCCCCAACAACGGGTTAAGGGATAGTTCAGTTCAGTTCAAAAGCAAATATAATTAATTCTGACACTGATTACAAAATCCGAGAAATGCCAAGATTTAAGAAAATAACCTTTTGAGCAAGTACATTATTTTCTAAGAGTATGTATTAATTAATGAAAAACTAAGATGTATAAATGTCGTGGTTTGTTTCATGGGATTAATCTGTAGTTTATGTTTTGATGACTCGTTTTTGTGTGTGTATTTTGATCTATATTTAAACAAGCAGTGTTCTTATGCTTGCGAATTGTGTGTATCTAACAAGAATGGGTTTATTTAATTTCTTTAAAAAAAATTTTTTTTTAAAACCTACATAATTAGTTGAGAATAACGATCATGTGCTGGCACTGTTATCTTAACCTTCATATTTAAATAACATTTGATTAATCTTTTAAAAATTAAAAATAAAATTATGCTATGTATCTATGTATATAATAATTCACCAAAGCGAGTATGTGCAGATGAGCATGACGAATGACCCTCGCTGGGGTCGACCAATCAAGCGAAGTTGGTTGAAGAAAAAGGGGGGTGGGAGGGGCTGGGCATGTTTCGAGACAAACAATGGTTCTTGAGTTCACTTGCGTTGTTCCTTCACAGAATAACATGTTATTCGTAGTGTAGTTGTTATCACGCCCGCTTTACATGCGGCAGATTCTGGGCTCAAGCCCCAGCGAAAACATTATTTTAAAATTTATAAAAGTGTGTGTTTATGTCCGTTCTTTCCCCCCTTTTTGCGAACATGGCTGACCCTCGCTAGGGTCGGCAAATCACAGTTTATGGTTGGCAAGCTAGGGTGGTGAAGGGTGGTGGGCAGGTAGGAAACCGTCGTGCGAATGTCTTGAGATCAACAATGACGATCACTCCCGTTGTTTTGATTTCTTCGTGTTGTAGTGTGTCCTTCTTTTCCCCTTTCTTGGCACTATCTATGAGCAAGTCTGCGGCGTATGCTATGCCACGGGGCGTATCTAGTTTGTTATATTTAATGGCAGTAAGTTAAGATCAAACTTTAATAACGATGCAGAAAACAGGTCAGACTCCTGATTCATTCACAGGTAATAAGAGAGCTGATGGTCACACCATATTAGCTGAAAATTAAAGGCTTCTGAGCATTCCCGTTGCCAATATTGTTACTTAGTTGACACAAAAGTGAAACCAGATTAATGAGTCTAGATATATATTTTTTTAAAATCATACAACTGAATTGAGAAAGGTTGTGCATGTGACACTGAGACGATTTGAAATTTTTTTAGCAAAACCGTGCAAGCTGTTACACTCAGGACCATTGTTCCCTCTAAGATTCCTTGGTCCGTGTGCAAACCACAAAATTTCGTGTTCAAAGTTGCACAGAATCCATTTTTTTTGCAATATTTTACCAAATTTGTTGCGCGGTAATTCTAAACTGCTTCGCGGCGTCGGTCAGATATCTGCGCAGCCACGCAGCTTAAAAGGAACATTGCTAGGTATTGCATATGATGTATGTAGCAAGAGATTGAGGAATTAAAAGGGGAAATATTTGCTAGTTGGGAGATTGTTCTCTGAACTATGAGCATTATTTTTTTTAATGATCTTTAACATGTTAGAAAATAAGAACTTGATCGTTTCGGGATCTGTGTTATAGTACATCGCAGAAACTTGATGCGTGAATGGAAATAAAGATGAACCTTCCTTCAAACGGCTTCACTACTTGAAACTGTTATAAAATAATGTGTAAAACATTTGGAAATAGTGTAATGCAGCTAAGATGCTTCCATAGTACAACTGATGGTTTATGGATGTTTGCTCCATAGATTGCCACAAAGGAAAATATTGACTGAAAAGAGCTCATAGAGGATTTGGGAAAAGAACAGATTTTAGATAGGGTTAATATGCAGCGGCGTAAGAAGTGTGTCATTTGCGGCACATTTATTTGTATACACTGTTATATCTACGTTATAGGTGTGCCCTTCTCGGACCATCCTGTCCTATAGGGCAAGTTAAACAGCGTCCACAAGTTTCTATGACCACTGCATTGCTCAGCCCCCTTTACTTTTCTCCGTGCCGCCCCATATATACTTTTTATACTAAGTTTTATTGCATTTGAAGGTGCTATGAGTTATTTTTAATTACATCTTTTTTGGTGTGGAGATTATGTGTGTACTTTGTTTCTGACGGCAGCTTTATAGAAGTTTATAAAATGCACACGTATACGTATTCTCTGAAGTTCCGAATAAATCTAGAATTTCCTCATCTCGTGTGATCTTTGGCAAGGTTACAAATACAGGTGCGCACTGTTGTTGAAAGCTCTGTTATTATTTGTGAACTAGATTGTGCCGGGGTGCCTGCGGCGCCCACTTTTTTAGGGCGCCTACGGCGCCAACCTTTTTGTCAAAAGCCCAAGTAACTTATCCTTGTTCGATAAATACGAAATATTAAACTTCCTGAAATGTACACAAAGTATTTTACAATTAACCATATCAAATCCTCTTTTTACATTGTTCCCTTTTCCAAAATTAAAATATGAGCTAAAACAATTACGTCATATAATATTTTTTTACAGCGCATCTTTAGTTTATAATCATCTTGCGCACCGCAACACCTTGTATTTTAAAATATAAGATCAAACAATGACGTCATATTAAATATTTTTACAGTGCTAATCAACACACGATTTTTCAACTGCTATAGACTGTTGTACATCGTTCCTCAGAGTTCCACATCCGTACATCCAACAGTGAGTGATTGACTTGGGCTTTTATATTATTTACTAGATTGTGCCGGGGCGCCGTGGCGCCTGCAGCGCCCACTTTTTTAAGGCGCCTACGGCGCCAACCTTTTTCAAAAGCCCAACTAACTTGTCCATTTTTGATAAATACGAAATATTAAAATTTCTGAAATGTACGCAAATTATTTAATAATAGGGGTTGTAGGGCGCCTACGGCGCCCACTTTGTTTTTTGTCAAAAGCCCAAGTAACTAACTTATCATTGTTTGATAAATACGAAATATTAAACTTCCTGGAATTTACACAAAGTATTTTACAATTAACCATATCAAATCCTCTTTTTACATTGTTCCCTTTTCCAAAATTAAAATATGAGCTAAAACAATTACGTCATATAATATTTTTTTACAACGCATCTTTAATTTATAATCATTTTGCGCACCGATGCACACCTTGTATTTTAAAATATAAGATCAAACAATTACGTCATATTAAATATTTTTACAGTGCTAATCACCATACGATTTTCCAACTGCTATAGACTGTTGTACATCATTCCTCAGCGTTCCACATCCATCCAGACAGCCAGCCAGTGACTTGGACTATTATTTTATTTATGATTGTGGAGTCTGACTATTTTCTGCATCGTGTTTACCTCTTCATTGCATATAGAGCTGCTTGTAGACATTTGTTTTTGTTTTTTCCAGTTCACGGATTAAATTACATTTAAACGTCAACCCGCTGCTTGAGTCGAGTTTATTGAAGTGAACCTTTCCCCTAGGCTATAGCAAGGGGAAGACCTTTGTGACCGTTTGAAGATTACTTTTTATTGGTAGGGGTGGCATTAACTCTAGCTTAGCCACTGTTAATATGCTACTGGGTTATCTTAATCTAAACCTTTAGGCTAAAACTTAAATCCTTGTGATTCATCTACAAGGATCATCTTAAAAGCGATTTAAGGGCATACATTTGAGCACCCAAAAAGAAAGGCTAGAGTGTATGTTTTGTTTGTATCAAAGTAGCGAAGCACGTACTTACAACTCCTATTCATCAATTCTTAATGCGCGAAGCTGTAAGAAAACAATCTGTTTCTAACGTCATGGATAGACATCGTGACTAGTTGAAACAAATCTATTGTTCAATGGAGGTTTTGTTATGGAAAATAAAGAATATCTTTTTCCAATGAGGGGTTTTGTAATGGAAAATAAAAAAATAGCTTAATTCAATTGTGGTTTTGGGTGACCCGTCAAAAGAGCGGTGACAAAAGATACCTAAGATCGTAGACAAAGATTGTGGGATAGTGTTCCAATATATGCCAATGTTTCAAAATGGACTACCTACAAGGTATAGCAAACAACTTATACATGTAAATGCATCTGTAAAGCAACTTTTTAAATCATGTATATTAACTCGTGGTGTCTGGTTGATTGTTTGAACCATTGCTTGTCGAAAAAACTTTAGATCGATTTAAAACCCACTTACTCATAAGCTAGCGAGCTGAAATTTTGCAGGCAGTTTCTTGCCGATGATAAAAACGATGTATCAAAATTTCAGATCGATCGCATGTACTGTAATTAAATTATTTTAAAATTATTTTATTTATCTCAATCTATCATGTTAAATTTTTTAGATAGAGTGTCGCGGTGCGTATTATATTGAACGACCTTTTTTATTAATACTTTCCTGTTGCGCGATTTGGCGCGTATTATACTGACAATACTTTTATAAACATATTCCCGATAGGTGCGCATTATATTAAACACGTTTTACGAGACATAATTAAAATGTTGGATTTTTTTTATTGTCTTGCCATGTGTATTATAATGCACATTGTTTTATTTATGTCTCGTACATAAAGGATTTATAGTCAAAAGCTTGTTTTTTTATATTGATTGAACTGCCACTCATTTTGAAGCATTACCTTTGAGTGTATAACATAACTTGAGCCTAACCTGCATCAAGAATTGTATGCGTTATTTAATTGCGTTTTGAACATTGGGACTTGAGTTGATCTGTACCTTGTGATATGTTGACATATGGTGGTGACGCCGTCTCTTCTGTTTCTATTTTTAAAATATTTGTTTAGGTTGGGCTCTTATGTCTGCGCTCTTTGGGCGGGGCGCCGTGATTAAGTGATAGCACATAAAGAATAACTTATTTAATCTGGCATAGAACGAACTGACATCAATTTTCTTCGATCTTAAACGTACAGGAAAACTTTTCATTATGTTGAACCCATATAAATAAAATGATAGTCTACATTCCCGTGTGTGACTTGTTATTATACCCCCCGCCCCCCTAGTCCCGACCAAGTATCGGTTGCCAGTTTTTATTGGTGTTTTCCCCAAACATTTTCTGAACAAGATTTTATTAGCAGCTGCATTATTCTAGGGACGGCACTGGATTTTGATGTTGTTGTTTTTTTCTAGAAATCTGTTTAAGATTTCCGTATCGCGTGCTCACCGCGGCTATTGTATTAAATTATTCGTGAATTTTTTTTGCTTTTCGCCCTCGGTGCCGCATTTTTATTTGGGTTCAACTTAGTCGTGTCATCCACAATATCAACAATCAGAAGTGTCACTAGGGGGAGGGTGTGGGGGGTCGCAGACTGCACCGGGTGACACGATCACAAGGGGTGACACCAAAATGTAAAATTATATGGGGTAAGTCGTGAAAAAAAAGGGGGGGGGACACCATGAGCTACCACACCGGGTGACGCCTCTGTCAAGGATATTACTTACTGTGATCATCAATCTCAAGGAATCGCAACTAATACTCTGTGTCATCAGATTCCGGAATCGTGTGGTCGGTGAGTTCCACCGTTCATAACTCTTAGCCTCATTGAACTCATTGTCTTCCTCCCTTTAAACCGCCCCTTCACTTCTTAGTTATCTGCCCGTCACTTGACCACGATTCTCCCAACGCTACTCACTACTGTCCTCGAGGTAACTACACCCCTCGAGGTAACATGCTCGAGCAAATTTTCGCCTGAGCATTCGAGCACGTTCCGGCTTCGGCCGAGAGGGCTTCCCTCGCCGGGCTCTCGGATGCTATCCGAGTCCACGTCAAGTCCACGAGTTGCCTGTATTAACTGGGGCGGTCCTTCGCGGGCTACTTTTATTCGAGCTGATTGAAAGGGACACTTGATAGCCCCAAGGGCTGGTTGGGGAATCGGGGCAAGGGAACTAACTAGTTTGGGATTGTGAAAAGGGGAAGAAATAAATGAGGAAGAAACGTGGGACTTAGCAGGGAGTCTCAAGTTAAGTAAGGAAAGTCGTTTATTTTCTTTTTTCAATGCTGATTAAAGTGAGCATTTGTTTGTTTTTTAAAAATCATAATTACATAATACTTCTTCTTATTCCATAAACTGAGGGCGCATGATCAGTTTGTTTTATAATTCTGTGTATGTTTAGTAGGTCTGGAATATTTCTTTGATAGAGTTAATTAACTTTCGCCAGTGACTTCTCCACCAGTTTACCAGGAACAGAAAGTCGGAGAGCGTGAAGGGTTGTGCATATTTCCCTGAAAGAATTTTCCCTTACTATGTTTTAGTTTCGAAATATGTCCTAAATTATTTTTGAATCCATTCCAACTGATTTTGGTATCATCATTCAGATCCAGTGGCCACTTGGGCACGTGCCTTCTGATATTAAGTCGTCAAATATTTCCCCAACCATCCAGTGACTGATAGCTGTTGTTGTTTTTTTTTAATTGTACTACTGATATACGAGACCTCATTAAGTATTTTAGTCTATTTGTATATCTGAGAGTTAATATTTTTCCGCTTAAGTCAAGCAAAGAGCCTCAAAATTAAAAGAAAATGGGTCCAGTATTTTTGTGTTGCGGTGGAGGTTCATCGTTGCGGATGTAAATAATATTATTTTTAAAAAGCGGCTTAAAATAACCCGCATTTGCATAAATTAATAGTGTTGCGTGAAATTCCCATCTGGGCTGTTGCTGAACAAAATATACCTTCAAGTTTAGTCTTTTGAAAAAAAATCAAATTAGCTCTATCCCCTAATCACTTAGGAACGCGAGAGCACACTTTTATCATGTCCTAGAACTACTATATATTTAGTTTTTAAATCCCTTATATTAACTTCACCGACGTCTCTCTCTGTCGTTCGTCGTCTGGCGGGCGGAAAAACAAAAGTTAAAAAACAAACCCGTAAAAACAAAGTTTTTGACTATAAATCCCTTATATATGAGACATAACTAACAGTATTGATTATTTTCAAACATTTACAGACTGACACCGAGTGATGTCCCTTGTCTTTAATAAATGGGGGTGGGATGTGAGGGGGTGTCGGCACGACGGTCGGCGTCAACACGACGGTCGGCGTCAACACGACGGTCGGCGTCAACTCAAACTCACGTGGAAGTGGGAGAAAAAAACAATAACAAAACAGTGAATTTGAATTACATACCTCATATAAGGATAAACTATAAATGCATTAATTTAATTACGGTACGATCGATCGATCTGAAATTTTGATACGATGCATTGTTAGGTGAGTCGGGTCCGTGTGCCAATTTTCAGCTCGATCCGATCACGGGAAGTGGGTCATTTTCGACTTTTGTTTTTCCGCCCGCCCGCCGAGCCCAAGACAGAGACGGCCGCGAAGTTAATATAAGGGATTTAATAAAACAAACCCGTAAAAACAAAGTTTTTGACTATAAATCCCTTATATATGAGACATAACTAACAGTATTGATTATTTTCAAACATTTACAGACTGACACCGAGTGATGTCCCTTGTCTTTAATAAATGGGGGTGGGATTTGAGGGGGTGTCGGCACGACGGTCGGCGTCAACACGACGTCGGCGTCAACTCAAACTCACGTGAAACTGGAAGAAAAAAAACAATAACAAACAGTGAATTTTGAATTACATACCTCATATAAGGATAAACTAAAAATGCATTAATTTAATTACGGTACGTTCGATCGATCTGAAATTTTGATACGATGCATTGTTAGGTCAGACGGGTCCGTGTGCCAAATTTCAGTTCGATCGGATCATGGGAAGTGGGTCATTTTTGACTTCTGTTTTCCGCCCGCCCGCCGAGACCAAGACAGAGAGAGAGAGACGGCCGCGAAGTTAATATAAGGGATTTAATAAAACAAATCCGTAAAAACAAAGTTTTTGACTATAAATCTCTTATATATGAGACATAACTAACGGTATTGATTATTTTCAAACATTTACAGACTGACTCTGTCTTAACTGCCTTTGCTTCATAACCCTGGGGGGAGGGGGTTGGGGTGGGAGAGGGGAAAAGTCTGGTCACCGATCGCTAGACCGAGCTCAGCGTGACACGTCAAATGTAAACAATAGCACGCCGGTTCATCGCGTCAACGCGCGAACTGAGCTTTCAAAAAAAACAAAAACAATGACAAACCGTGAAATTGAATTACATACCTCGTATAGAGATAAACTAAAAATGGATTAATTTAATTACGGTACGTTCGATCGATCTGAAATTTTGATACGATGCATTGTTAGGTGAGACGGGTCCGTGTGCCAAATTTCAGCTCGATCGGATAACGGGAAGTGGGTCATTTTTTACTTTTGTTTTTCCGCCCGACCGACGCACGAAGACAGACAAGATTTCGAAGTTAATATAAGGGATTTAATAAAACAAACCCGTAAAAACAAAGTTTTTGACTATAAATTCCTTATTATGAGACATATCTAACAGTATTGATTATTTTCATACGCGACAAACATTTACAGACTGAATCTGTCTTAACTCAACTTTGCTTCATAACCCTGATGGGAGAGGGGAAAAGTCTGGTCACCGATCGCTTGACCGAGCTCAGCGTGACACGTAAAATGTAAACAAAAGCACGCTGGTACTTCGATGGGTCGCGTCAACGCGTGACTGGACAATCCCGTGAAAAAAAACCCATAACAAACAGTGAATTTGAATTACATACCTCATATAAGGATAAACTAAAAATGCATAAATTTAATTACTGTACGTTCGATCGATCTGAAATTTTAATACGATACATTGTTATGTGAGACGGGTGCGTGTGCCAAATTTCAGCCCGATCGAAATACGGGAAGTGGGTCATTTTTGACTTTTGTTTTTCCGCCCGCCCAAGACAGAGATGACGACAGAACGACAGAGAGAGACGGCGGTGAAGTTAATATAAGGGATTTAAAAATTACTCATTTCCCGTGATGCCATAGAGCTGAAATTTGGCACATAGACCCGTGTCACCTAACAATGCATCGTAACACAATTTCAGATCGATCGAACGTACCGTAATTAAATTAATGCATTTTTAGTTTATCTCTATACAACGTACGTAATTCAATTTCACAGTTTGTTATTGTTTTTTTTTCAAGTGTCAGTTCAGTTCGCGCGTTGACGCCACCCGTCCATGTACCGGCGGGCTTTTGCTTACATTTTACGTGTCAGGCTGAGCTTGGTCCACCTCTCCCATCCCCCACCCCCGGGTTATAAAGCAATGGGGAGTTAAGACATATTCAGTCTGTAAATGTTTGTCGTGTTTGAACATAATCAATACTTTTAGTCCAAAACCAAGCTCTAAGACTGGTTTGCGGGGCGTTACGTACCACACCCAACGCCGCGGTAGAAAGCTTGTCAAATGTAGAACCGCTCAAAGCACGGCGAGAGAAGGCAATACTAACTACGGTGGAAAGACACCGTAGGATGGACCGCAACGAACCCTGTTTTCAGATACAAGACAGGTGGGTAAAACGCTCGCGACTGAAACGACCCTCCTTCATGGATGCGGTCAACGAGCTCGAGGTTTCAGTCAATTTACCCAAAAGCAGGGAAAAAATGTCCATGGTCCCAGCGAGGGGACCCCACGAATGCTTCTCTCCGCCCGATCTACGTTTGACACTGGCAAATGCCGCGGTGAGGATAAATAGTCCAGTAGAGCTTCAGCACGAAGAGGCGCTGAGAACTTTTAATGCCTATGGAACCGGCGTAGTGAGAGTATACGCAGATGGCTCATGCTTCACAGATGGACGAAGCGGGTACGGCGCACTGATTGAATACCCCGCGGGGGGACCAGCAGCAGCTGAGCTGTCTGGACCATGTGGATTGATAGCCTCGAGTGGGGATGCCGAGCTAGAAGCAATTCACAGGGGTGTGAAAGAAGTGCGCCTACGCCTATGTAGAAGAAAGAGTTTTCCAACAGTCGTAGTCTTCACCGACTCAAGATCCTCCCTGGAATCCTTGGGTCGGAGCTCATTGGAGACGAAAACTGTCAATGCTGTACTGGAGATCGTGGACAACATTAGATCTCGTGGGGGCATGGTTGTCCTGCAGTACATAACAGGGCACGCAGGAATACCACAACAGGAAAGGGCAAACCTGCTGGCGCAACAGGGCACTGCCCAGCCCCAAAATCTATCGCCCAATGACTCAGCTGGGAGTCAAATCGTGGTTAAAAGCCTGCTTTATGGAAAGATGGCTTGCGGGCTGGGAAAATGGGGACACGGCAAGGGTGCTATACAACGAAATGCCGCGACCGCTCAAGCGAGATACATGGTGGGAGCTGCCTCGTAGCTGCCAGTCCCTCATTACGCAAATGCTGACTGGACACTGTCCAACAAACAGCTACTTGAATAGGCTCGACAGGAACAGGGAACCCGGCTGCCGTTTATGTGGTATGGCCGAGGAGACAGTGTCACATCTGCTGACCCGATGCTCTGTGGCGATTGGGGACACGGACGGATCAGACAGCCCACGCATTGTGGAAGAATATCTCCATGGCGATGCCCTTATGTTGAGATTCGCAGTTGGTATTGTAGGCCGGGCTATAACAGTCTAAGTGACTCAGCCCTCCAATGAGAATGTCACATATTTAGTTCTGTCTCATATATAAGGGATTTATAGTCAAAAACTTTGTTTTTACGGGTCTTTTTTAAAATCCCTTATATTAACTTCAAAGTCTTGTCTGTCGTCATCTCTCTCTGTCGTGATCTCTGTCTTGGGTGGGCGGAAAAACAAAAGTAAAAAATTACACACTTCCCGTGATGCTATCGAGCTGAAATTTGTCACAGGGACTTGTGTCACCTAACAATGCATCGTATCAAAATTTCAGATCGATCGAACGTACCGTAATTAAATTAATGCATCTTTAGTTTATCTCTATACGAGGTATGTAATTCAATTTCCCAGTTTGTTATTGTTTTTTTTCACAAGACAGCTCAGTTCGCTCGTTGACGCGATGTACCGGGGTGTTTTTGTTTACATTTTACGTGTCACGCTGAGCTCGGTCCAGCGATTGGTGACCAGACCTTTCCACTCTCTCACCACCCCGGGTTATAAAGCAAAGGGGAGTTAAGACAGATTCAGTATGTAAATATTTGTCGCGCTTGAACATAATCAATACGTTTAGTTATGTTTCATATATAAGGGATTTATAGTCAAAAACTTTGTTTTTACGGGTTTGTTTTATTAATTAAATCCCTTATATTAACTTCACCGCCGTCTCTGTCTTCATCATCATTTGTCCTTTAAATTCCTTGTGGAACATAGGGCCTCTGTCAAAGCTCGCCACTCTACACGGTCCCTTGCCAGTCGCTTCAGTTCTTCCCAGCTCTTCCCAGTCCTTCCAGCCTCGTCCAACATGCTCCGTCTCCATGTACGCTTGGGTCTTCCTCGTTGTCGCTTGCCCTGGGGGTTCCAATCTAAGGCCTGCCTAGCCCTGCTGTTATATTTCCCGAGGGTGTGTCCAATCCATCTCCACTTTCTTTCCATGATTTGTTGTTCTACTGTTCTTTGTCCACACCTCTCCCACAGCTTGGAGTTTTCGACCTCATCGAACCATTTTATTTTCGGAATAATTCTGATGCATCTGTTAACAAAGGTCTGGAGTCTATTTTTTGTTGTCTCTGTCGTCCGCCATGTTTCGGATCCATAAAGTAGGACCGTTTTAACGTTGGTGTTAAAGATCCTTACTTTTGTTTTGACAGAGATGCGTGTAGATCTCCAGACCTGTTTCAGATTGGCAAAAGCCTGTCGCGCCAAATTTATTCTTCATTCGATGTCCTCATCTGTTCCCCCTGATACACTGACCACACTCCCAAGGTATACAAAGTTGTTTACTTGCTCAAGGTTACGGTTTTCTAATTGGATGAATCCATCTTGTAGGAAGTTTATTTTCAAAAATGTTGTTTTTTTTTAATGTTTATATTGAGTCCTACTCTTTTCCCAGTCTCGCTCAAGGCTGTGATTTTGTCTTGCATGTCTTGAAGTCTGTGGGACAGAATGGCCAAGTCATCCGCAAACTCCAAATCTTCTAGTTTTGCATTTTTGCATTAGGTTCCACTGGATTCCTTTTCCTGAGCTTGCATAAGCTTCTTTTGTGACCCAGTCTAACACAAGAAGGAACAGAAGTGGTGAAAGGAGGCATCCTTGTTTGACTCCAGTTGTGACATCGTCATCTCTGTCTTGGGCGGGCGGAAAAACAAAAGTAAAAAATGACCCACTTCCCGTGATGCCATCGAGCTGAAATTTGGCACATAGACTTGTGTCACCTAACAATGCATCGTATCAAAATTTCAGATCGATCGAACGTACCTTAATTAAATTAATGCATTTTTAGTTTATCTCTATACGGCATATGTATTTCAATTTCACGGTTTTTTTTTCCACGTGACAGTTCATTTCGTGCGTTGACGCAACATCGTCGATGTACCAGCGTGCTTTTGTTTACATTCTACGTGTCATGCTGAGCTTGCTCCAGCGATCGGTGACCAGACCTTTCCCCTATCCCCCCCCCCACCACGGGTTATAAAGCAAAGGGGAGTTAAGGCAGATTCAGTCTGTAAATGTTTGTCGCGTTTGAACATAATCAATACTGTTAGTTGTGTCTCATATATAAGGGATGTATAGTGAAAAACTTTGTTTTTACGGGTTTGTTTAATTAATGTCCCACCCTAACAACATATTCTTTAAGATCCGCTGTGTTTAAATTCCCGTGCAACATGTTACATCCCAAAGACTCTTGTTTTGATTATTGTCTCTATGTTCAATAAACCTCAACTATAATTATTTATTTGACAAGCAATCCAAGCAAAAATGTATCCTAGTTCAAAAATTAAAGTAGCTTTCGATGGGTCTAATTTATACTACTATTAACAGTATTAAAGTAGCTTTGGATGGGTCTAATTTATACTACTATTAACAGTATTAAAGTAGCTTTCGATGGGTCTAATTTATACTACTATTAACAGTATTAAAGTAGCTTTCGATGGGTCTAATTTATACTACTATTAACAGTATTAAAGTAGCTTTCGATGGGTCTAATTTATACTACTATTAACAGTATTATATCACACATTCGTTGGGTCTAATTAATACTACTATTAACAGTATTATATCACATTCGAAGGTTCTAAATTATATTAATATTAACAGTATTATATCACACATTCGTAGGGTCTAATTTATACTACTATTAACAGTATTATATCATACATTCGTAGGGTCTAATTTATACTACTATTAACAGTATTATATCACATTCGTAGGGTCTAATTTATACTACTATTAACATTATTATATCATACATTCGTGCGGTCTAATTTATACTATTATTAACAGTATTATATCACACATTCGTAGGGTCTAATTTATACTACTATTAACAGTATTATATCACACATTCGTAAGGTCTAATTTATACTACTATTAACAGTATTATATCACACATTCGTAGGGTCTAATTTATACTACTATTAACATTATTATATCATACATTCGTAGGGTCTAATTTATACTACTATTAACAGTATTATATCACACATACATACGTGTGACAGAGCAAAACATATTCTCTAAACTCTAAATAAAATTTAAAAGTTATTATAAACTATTTATAAATAGTTAAGAGTGATGCTATATATAATTCATTGTTAAAATATTAATAATGTAATTACATATCTCCCCTCCCATGTAATTTTAAGTTATCCTATTATACTATGCTTATATTATTAATTTAATATGCGTTGGTTTTATTCTTAGAGCATTGAAGTGGAGTCAGAGTATTAGCGATAGGGATAAAAGATTGGACCGTGTGTCAAATTTATGACTCAAAGACTCATACCGAGACGCTATTCTTATAATTTGTTTTTGTACTTTGTAAGCCCGTGCAGTACAAACTGATCAAGCTCAATAAATAAATCGTCCAAAACAAGATATAGGGTTAGCGGCCCTCTCTGCTGCATCATGGCCTCCTCGTGCTTCTTGTTTACGGAATAGGAATATTTGTAATTGGTACGCCATGAAATCTTTTAGTGGAACATTTCGGGGCTTCTCTTCAATCTGCGTGTCAGTAGTGGAGTTAAACACCTGAAACATATTGGCGTGTCAGTAGTGGAGTCAAACACCTGAAACATATTGGCGTGTCAGTAGTGGAGTCAAACACCTGAAACATATTGGCGTGTCAGTAGTGGAGTCAAACACCTGAAACATTGGCGTGTCAGTAGTGGAGTCAAACACCTGAAACATTGGCGTGTCAGTAGTGGAGTTAAACACCTGAAACATTTGGCGTGTCAGTAGTGGAGTCAAACACCTGAAACATATTGGCGTGTCAGTAGTGGAGTCAAACACCTGAAACATTGGCGTGTCAGTAGTGGAGTTAAACACCTGAAACATATTGGCGTGTCAGTAGTGGAGTTAAACACCTGAAACATATTGGCGTGTCAGTAGTGGAGTCAAACACCTGAAACATATTGGCGTGTCAGTAGTGGAGTTAAACACCTGAAACATATTGGCGTGTCAGTAGTGAGTCAAACACCTGAAACATTGGCGTGTCAGTAGTGGAGTTAAACACCTGAAACATATTGGCGTGTCAGTAGTGGAGTCAAACACCTGAAACATATTGGCGTGTCAGTAGTGGAGTCAAACACCTGAAACATATTGGCGTGTCAGTAGTGGAGTCAAACACCTGAAACATTGGCGTGTCAGTAGTGGAGTCAAACACCTGAAACATTGGCGTGTCAGTAGTGGAGTTAAACACCTGAAACATATTGGCGTGTCAGTAGTGGAGTCAAACACCTGAAACATATTGGCGTGTCAGTAGTGGAGTCAAACACCTGAAACATATTGGCGTGTCAGTAGTGGAGTCAAACACCTGAAACATATTGGCGTGTCAGTAGTGGAGTCAAACACCTGAAACATATTGGCGTGTCAGTAGTGGAGTCAAACACCTGAAACATATTGGCGTGTCAGTAGTGGAGTCAAACACCTGAAACATATTGGCGTGTCAGTAGTGGAGTCAAACACCTGAAACATATTGGCGTGTCAGTAGTGGAGTCAAACACCTGAAACATATTGGCGTGTCAGTAGTGGAGTCAAACACCTGAAACATATTGGCGTGTCAGTAGTGGAGTCAAACACCTGAAACATATTGCGTGTCAGTAGTGGAGTCAAACACCTGAAACATTGGCGTGTCAGTAGTGGAGTCAAACACCTGAAACATATTGGCGTGTCAGTAGTGGAGTCAAACACCTGCAAACATATTGGCGTGTCAGTAGTGGAGTCAAACACCTGAAACATATTGGCGTGTCAGTAGTGGAGTCAAACACCTGAAACATATTGGCGTGTCAGTAGTGGAGTCAAACACCTGAAACATATTGGCGTGTCAGTAGTGGAGTCAAACACCTGAAACATATTGGCGTGTCAGTAGTGGAGTCAAACACCTGAAACATATTGGCGTGTCAGTAGTGGAGTCAAACACCTGAAACATATTGGCGTGTCAGTAGTGGAGTCAAACACCTGAAACATTGGCGTGTCAGTAGTGGAGTCAAACACCTGAAACATATTGGCGTGTCAGTAGTGGAGTCAAACACCTGAAACATATTGGCGTGTCAGTAGTGGAGTCAAACACCTGAAACATATTGGCGTGTCAGTAGTGGAGTCAAACACCTGAAACATATTGCGTGTCAGTAGTGGAGTCAAACACCTGAAACTATTGGCGTGTCAGTAGTGGAGTCAAACACCTGAAACATATTGGCGTGTCAGTAGTGGAGTCAAACACTTCAAACATATTGGCGTGTCAGTAGTGGAGTCAAACACTCAAACATATTGGCGTGTCAGTAGTGGAGTCAAACACCTGAAACATATTGGCGTGTCAGTAGTGGAGTCAAACACCTGAAACATTGGCGTGTCAGTAGTGGAGTCAAACACCTGAAACATATTGGCGTGTCAGTAGTGGAGTCAAACACTTCAAACATATTGGCGTGTCAGTAGTGGAGTCAAACACTTCAAACATATTGGCGTGTCAGTAGTGGAGTCAAACACTTCAAACATATTGGCGTGTCAGTAGTGGAGTCAAACACTTCAAACATTGCCGACTCCCGACCCTTGATTCCTTGACAACAAATGAGATTTTCAGTCCGCGGGTTCACTGCAACCTTTTGGCGTTTTTACGGTGTCCCCTCCCCCCGTCCCCCCCACCCCACGACATAAAGCTAAGCAGTTGTCCGAATATGCCTCACCGCTGTATAAAGAACGCAAGTTCCGCCATGGGTGGAGCGCCCCCTTCCCACGCCACTACCACCCCCTCCACCCCACTACCACCCCCTCCACCCCACTACAACCCCCTCCACCCCACAACCACCCCCTCCACCCCACTACCACCCCCCTCCACCCCACAACCACCCCCCTCCACCCCACTACCACCCCCCTCC